>JAZHYW010012018.1:0-42088 GCA_037355805.1 Ixodes ricinus
CCACGAGGGGAACGTGATGGTGCTCGAGCCATCCCACCGTGAACCAATGTTTCGGCCACCCCACGGGTGCGTGTCGCCATCTATTGGTTGAACTAACGCCTTGTTCAAGATGGCTGCCGTGGGACCGCAGCCTTAAATAGTCATGCGCTCTAATATTTCTCAAGGCTGTCATATATAATCACGAGACTACTATAAATAGTGCACAACTTTACAATTAGGACATCTATTGCTAGTGTTGCGAACGTCACATTTCACCAGAAAGCTGAACTGTTTAACATGGTATGCACGTGACGTCATCACACTATAGGCTGGTGGTCATTGTAATTTTTTCTTGCTGAGAAAATCGAATTCGATGGTGCAAAATGCACGCTACAGGAGGTTCAAGCTCAGTGAAAGGCAAGTATTGGAAAGGCACGTATTATTATTCTTAGTGCATCGTCGTGAGGAACGGCACGAGCGTCTGGCACGGCAAAAACATGTTTTTTTGGCAAGAGCGTTTTTGCAAACAAAGTAGTTTCCGGGGTAACGCTTTTTGGTCTGGTCCGAAGATGCGGAGAAGAAGAACCTTACCACACAGTATGTTTTTAAAACTAACCCCCCTCCCCTGCTCACACACACGCACACACACACACTTATTTTACAGCGGAGCTGTTAAGGGCTAATTTGCCCAGTATCGCGTCCGTCAGCAAACAAATGATGACACTAAACTTTGGACAGCTACCGCCATCTATAAGTGACGACGGCAACCAGACAACCGAATGGCCGGTTGTCTGGTTGCCGCCGTCGCGCATAGATGGCGGCAACCTCTCCAGTCTTTCCACTCTGGCTTGCCGACTTGTGGCCGGCCATTACTTCATTCCCACCATAGTACAGCTTCGCTGGTCTTCCTTCTTCACCAGAGTGGAAAGGCTGAAAGTTTTCCTGAGGAATTGCCTCCTCCGTTTGTGTTTGCTAATTCGACAATTCTATTTGTCACTTTTTAACAGCAACTCTTCATTGCTTTTATTTTGCACCCCGTGAAGTTTAAAGGGGTCCTAAAACGATATCGGGTTGGAATGTTCATGACTTTTCAGAGGCGTACTGGTCCTAGTGTGGCCCAAATATACTCGCACAGGCCGCCACTGATTCAGACGCTTCTTTGTCGCGGTGAAATTGCGAGAATAAAATGAGGAGATTTCTTTTAGTCTTGCCTTCGCAAAGATTGGTGTCGTAATTGTGGGATCAAAACCACCCGCCTTACGACAGTCGGGCGCGGCTCATGGATTGGACAGGAGAACTGCGTGAGCACTGTACATCGGGTCGTAACAATCAATGCCATATTGCGGACACTTGGGTAGTGGCTCGTGTCCAACCACTGCGGTGATGAGAATAGCCAAATTCTTTTAACGTTAATTGGCTGCATAAGATAGGCGCCAGGCCACGTGCCCGCTTCTCGCTCCGAGTTGAGGGATAATTAGCGACTTTTAGTAGACCGTGTTTCCCGCTCCGCTCAGCCCCTCCGCTACCCGGAACTCTACAGCCAAGGCCATCGGCGCGCAGGCGCAGTGGCGGTTTCTTCGTAGCGGAGGGCTAGCGGAGGGGAAAACACGGTCTACTAAAAGTCCCTATTGATGCTCATATTTTTCTAATTTTTGGTGACTGCCACTGCCTAGAAAAAAGAGCAAAGCCAAGTTCAATCATTAACGTTTGGGAGTGATCCTGAGTAGTATTTATTGATGTATGGGAATCTTTTTATAGCTCCTTTAAGCAAAATACAGAAGGGGTTTAAACTTGGGCAATAACTTGAGAATGACGCTCGTGTGAGACTTACAGCGACTGCCAACGTTCGGCTGTCCCTCTGAGGTCACTAAATATTTTTTTTTAGGTATTCCTTACGTTCACACATGTAGCTCTATGTAACGTCATATTAATAAGTCGCATTTAGTAATTTGAATACTTCTATTCTGGGGGACATCTTTCGGATGCAGTTCAGCAACAACGAAAACATATTTGGGTGCCTCAATGATGTAAAATTGGCCTTGAAACATTTTTTTTGTACTTTCAATAAATACTGTTAAGAAGTAACCCCTGACGTTGATAGCTTGCGAAAACATTTATTAGTTTCCCCTCCGCACAATAGCAGATGCAGAAGAAATAAAGGAAAGAGAAAGCTGTCGATCCCCTTCTCAACTTGCCATTGGAACAAGCGGCCACGTGATCTGACGCTAATTATATACCATCAGTGTTGATCATAGTCATGCCCTAGGCGGTTAGGGTTTAATTGACATGAGCCGTTACCCGAATGTTTGGCAATGCGGATTGTCATGAACCCGAGCACTCGACTAAAGGTTATGAAAATCGCTTACGTCAAGGTGTCACGTGACTCTCTGTACAGAATCGTGATGTCATGAAACGTCACGCTGTCAACAAGGTTAATACATCTAGTGACTTCCTCAAATTAAATCGAGTTGACGCGGTGAGTCACGTGACGTCACGAGGTCAAGTGACATTACTTGACAACATGTATTGGCACCATGACGACACGTGACACATGGTTAATCATAGTGCCAATACAAAAGCGCTACGAAAACCCACAATTTACCATACATTGCAATACTGTATATGACGATTTGATCAATAGATAGAAATACAGCCGCCAATTTTTTATTCCCACATGTTTATTTTGTTATACTAACAAAAAAAGAAAAAAGAAATTACCTTGAACCGTTTTGAACCGGTTACCGTTATATTTTTTTCGGTTTGGTTCCGGTTCAGTTCCAAGATGGCGGCGAAGATTTCGGTTCGGTTCAGTTCCGGTTCGGCTAAAAATAACGGTTCTGTTCCGGTTTTCGGTTCGGTTCGGTTCCGGTTCGACACCCTGGCTCCCTCGTTCCGGCGGAGGGCCGGCGACCGGACGGCCTGAGCGTTTTGGCGCCCTCTAGGGACAGGCGGAGAAAACATAGGAAAGGATGGACGTGATGTGTTCGCCGTTCCGACGGGGCGAGGAGAGGAGTCTCCACACCTAAAGAGCCTTCCTACACCGTGGCTGAGCCGCAGACACGGTGTAAGATACACTCTTTAGGTGAGGACACGGCGGGGCTGAACGCGCGGCGCGAGGAATCAGATAGTGTTCGTTCGACGGGCATCCGAAAGGCTGCATTATTCCGCGGCCACCGTGCCCGCGGCTGACAGTGTCGCCGGCGGCCAAACGGCGAAACTGTGTGAGAGCGAAAAAAATGATCTCGTTGCCATGACACCCCGGTACACCGTGGTCTTTCTGCACGAGCGACAACCTCGCTGGAGCTCTGCGCGTGTGGAGCATGAGGCGGCACGAGCCGTCTTTGCCGTGCCCACGGGTCGACGAGTCATCTGCCGGCGCCACTTGAAACCATAGTGAGAGAGAGAGAGAGAGAGAGAGCAAGCGAACTTTATCTGCACTACGCGAGGAGCGCGCTGTCCTCACCTGATGAGTATTATCAGCGCATTGAAGGACTCTGGTATTATCTTACACCGTGGCCGCAGAGAACATGGGCTCGCTCGGATTTCCACGCGTTGTTAAGGTTCGGCTATTCCCGTCATCGCAGAGATTGGGCACGAGCCACTATTCGAATGCAGGTCGAGGGATTGTTACGCGGGGATCGCAAAACTTGATGACAAACTCCGGGGATTGCACTGTTGACAACGCCAACAACGCGATATAAACAAATTCCTCATCAAGTTTTGCAAATGAGAGACTGAAAGAAAAGTCCGCTTTTGCCCTTGCAATTATATTAATAACAACTTTATTCAGCACATCACATATGCTTGGAGCTGGAGAAAAGAAATCTGACAATGCAGCTTGACGGGTTTCCAGCCCCCTCAACAGGTACACAGCGGGGGCCAAGTTTCGAACAAAGCAAGGAAAAGTAACAGCAAAATGAGCGGGAACAACCACAAAACACACACACACACACAAAGATGACTAACTATAGTCATCAACCACACAATTGCAATCAACAATGACAAAAATGTGCTCAAGATATTCCGCCTTAAAACAAGACAAACCGTAAACAACAACAATATATTTATTTCAAAAGTAGACAGTCACGTAACTCACGCGGCGACAAAAAAGCTTCTTGGTCAATGGCGTTGCATGTGAGTATACTGGGGTGCCACTAGTGCCAGTAAGCGTGTGTAAAGTGAGAAACATGTTCCTGCTCAATATCATTGCACGGACCCTTTAAGTTCGTATGTGTCCCGGATCGGGACTGAAGAAGGCGAAAGGGCAGATATATAAATTTAAAATATGTCCTGACTGCAAATGCCTCCGATATTAGTTGTATGGGCAACCAAGTTAATAAACAAATATATCACTGTGTTTACTAATGACCACTTGAAGGTTACAAGACATTTATCCGCGAATTCAAAACACAAAATGTTCAAGATCAAGAATACAACAAGCTTCGACACACTATACTATAAAAAAGTGGTATTTAAAAAAAATATTTTACTTAATTACAAGTGATGGGGTGACTAACACTCAAAATAGATGTGAAAATTTGGATCGCTGTGCATGTGACACATATATTTAGCCTTTGATTATGAAGGTTTGTGTCAAGCTTAACGTACAAATGTTGTCAAAAGCACGTACGTTACAACTTACAAATGCACAAAATAGTTTTTGACTTTGTCTTGTTCGTGCGTTAATCGACCTTCTGCATCGTACTCCCGAATTTTAAGCAAACCGCAATGAACTATTACGTGCTCTGCTTTCCTATATATAAAAAACGGGATCATAAAGTTAGATATGTCTCCTCTCTCTCTCTCTCTCTTGCGGCCAGAGGAGTCCAAGGCTGGATACGAAATGTGTACACAACAGGGTGGTTGAGGCGCGCTCGACTAACGCCAACTAGAAGAGAAGGCCTGTGCATGCCGTCATCGCTAGTGAATCCCCGATTCGACCCCTAGCGTCAAAGACGCTGAAGCTCGACGAGAGTCACCGCAAAGCGACTGACGCGTCCGTCTTGGCGTCGCCGCGTGTTAGCGTCGCGTTTGTTGTGAGACGCCGCAAGACGCGCTGCCGGCGACGCTGACGTAAGCTATGCGGAGCGCAAGTTCGTCTGCTTCCTTTGCATGGGTTGTGGTGACGTCAGAAGGACGCCGAGCTCTGATTGGCTCTGATTGAAGGATAGTGGGTAGACCTCAAAGGATGCTTGCTTTGAGGTCTACCCACTATCCTTCAATCAGTGACGACGTTTGGGAGGGAAAGGTGCGGGCCCCGTCGTGTAGGTGGTATTAACTTGATCAACATCTCGCAGATATAGAAGGCCGGAGGACCCTATTTTCTACGTCATCGGAAAGAGGCGACGAACGCCGAGCACGGATTTGACATTCCGTCAGCGCTCGGCCGACACTCTCGTGTCCTCGATGATTGGAGACGAGTTTCAGCCGAATGCTGACGTAGCATTCGTGTCCAATCCGTGCTGGGCGTTTGGACCTCTCGTGGATGACGTAAAAAGTATGTAGTCCTCCGGCCTTCTTATCTGGGAGGTGTTGGCTCGACAAACTCGAGGCAATTTTCGGCGCAGCCTTTGCCTCACTCGTCAAGCTACACTGTGGAGGTGTTCTTCCCGCCTCCTTCTCCCCGACTATTGAGTCAATAAAATTGATATGAATTGCCAGTTGTCCCCGCGCTCGCCATTCGTAGAAAGAAGCACGAATCAACCACCGAGAGGGCGAAAACTTAGAATTTCCCCCTCATTTCTGCCTTCCTCTTTGTGATCTGTCATATAATGAGCCTTTGTGTATGCATTTAAGACGCGCGTCCAACATAATTATTTTTCCAGAAAGTGTGAACAACGTCAAAACACCTTTAAAACGTAGTTATGTGTCTCGAATAATTATCGTATACAGCGCGCACATTTCTGGTAGATTAAAGTGGTCACTTATACTCAACAGATATTTAATTATAAACACGAATACCTTTGCCGCTATATTTGATACTAATACACAATTCAAAATAAAAAAAATAGTTAAGGGGGAAATTATTTTGAATCAATACATACTGTTTTCTTAACCCATGACACAATTTAGGAACCTAACGTTCAATATATCTGGTGAAGATACCTGGCTCTAAAAAGAACGTCAAGTCGAAACGCGACGTGCTCCAGTGCCAATGATAGCACGCAAACAAAACAGCACCACAGGTAGGTATAGAAGAAACTCCCGAAAGCAATGTGCATTTCATTTTCAGTCACCGAGGTCGCGCACGTTTTTGTCTCCTGCAAATATTCTCTCTCAAACCATCCAGTCTCGTAAATCCTCCGCATGACCGCCCTCAATGATAACTTTTGGGGAGAGTTTCGGTTGATGGGAATTCCGCCATGAATACCTTCCGTATCCTTGCTCACCACGAAGATGCTTTGTCCGAGTTCTCTCTTAATGGCGCAAGAAGGCTTATCGGAGAGGATGGCCGCGGCAGGTTTGCCGCTAGCCAAGTCGACAAAGCACGACTGCGATTGGAGGGTGTTACAAGGATACTCGGTGTCTGTGAGTTGGTTCGTCAGCCCTTCAAACGCAACTCCTCTCACGTAAACCACCTCCTCTCCGGTTGTGCAGAAGTTTAAGGTGCGTGTTCGGATCAACTCTTTCACAACTGTCCCTAAGTCCTTCTGATTGACCTTCGTCGGTATGCTTTCTGCGGCCGTAAGAAGGCATCGGACATACACAGCGAAGGCCAGGCACCCCAGGGCCCAGAAGGCTATTAGAACGCGTCGACTCTGTTGACGAAGACATCGACGCGAGACATCGACTGCTGTCGCTACCGAATGACAAAACAGCAGCAAGAGTAGGTCATCGATGGCTTGGCTGAACAAGCTTCGATTGACGGCCAGAAAAATGGCGGCGACCAAGAAACAAATGGAGAAGAGAAAGCCGAACGTCTTAAAATCGGAGATCGAAGCGTCCAGGAACCTGGCTTTTTGTATTTTGCCTACGTCAGCGTAAATGTAAATGGACTGTTCTCTAATTAGCTCTGGTTCAATCAGAAACGCGGGACTCAGGTAGTGCTTCGCAATTAGGAGTCCTAAAATATCCACGCCATGTCTTACTAGTTGTTGCTCTTTGTAGCGCAGCGAAACTTTTGTGACTGTGGCGTTCTTACGTGCGAGAGCGCTAGCCAGAACTCTAACTCTGAAGATGGTGCACAAATCGACTCCCATGCAGCTACCACATCCAAGAGCGACATTTCTGCCAGAGAGTGCAGACACACTTTGTTTTGGTGTGAATATATCATCGCTGATGCAACGTCTAACCCCGTCCCTACCTGCAGCAAGGGTAGCGTTGTGAAGGACACCGGCCCAGGTGCACAGTTCAGATGCATCTGCGGTTTCGTCCCAAATTACAACCTCGACGATATCGAGTCCTTCTTCGAGGGAGGCAGGAAACTGCTCGACGAGGTTCAAGAATCCTTCCTTGGAGACTATTACAACTCTGTTCATGTTCTGATGGTCCTTCTCGACGGTGCGGTATGAGATGCAGTTCATGACGGTTCCACATACCTCGTAGTTTCCTTTATAGGACCGCATTAATTTTGCCTCAATTAAACTCTGGTGATTGGGAATGTAAAAGATGACTCTCTTGGCGGCTTCGCGGTCACTTCCGTACAGTTTCTCAATGGCCTGCGATAGAGTATTCACGCGCAGTAGTCCGTTCCGCAGTTCTTTACGATCAATTCCGTCGGCGCCCAGTGGCAAGAAGAGTACACACAGCATCGTGATCCAGGAGACAGCGTTGAATGACGGCATCTTGCTCTTCTTGGACCTCAGACGCTCTCAGTGTCCGGAGTAGTCCACAGTCAGTTGTCTGCCCAAGACTCAGTCTGATGGACTGATTTATTCTGACCAACAGTGCTTGCAACTTAATTTGCACGTTCTTGAGACGTTAGTTGTTCCTCTAGAGCCACCAAGCATGAAGGGCATGGGAGCGAATGAGGTTGGACAAGGAATGATAAATTATGGTGGTACGATTGAAAAGCTGTTACGACATCTGACCAACGTGGGCAGGTGATCATCTGCTCCAAGCACGACAGTGACACGCTAGATTTTAATATCTGGATTGAGCAATGACATCTACCGAGAACAAATTTTACCTCGCTTCGTAGAATCGCAGTCTTCATCTCGGCGACTTCAATCGAAATCGGCTTTGGGTCTGCGTGACAAACCTAATATGATCCTGCGGCTACTTTGATGCCACCCTGAATAATTGAAACAAATATTAAGGTGAGCTAGTATGATATGTATATTACAAATAAATAGCGCGAAGGTCAATACACAATGATGGAACGAGAGTTATTTATTTGACGGAGTAGCGCTTGTTCCGTCAGCGTGTACTTGACCTTCGCGCCATCTATTTGGATTTGAAAATTAGATCGCGGTCAACTGGCACGAAGTGTTTTTGAAGGCACGAATGATCATGCATGTATGAAGCGCAACTAAGAAACAAGGGACTGAGAGTTTTCCGAATGCCGTGTCGGCACTATTCGAATGATGGAGTTGCTGATCATTGTAAGGTTTTGCCAATCTCTAGAGTCGAATTCATATTAAAGAAGAGCTCGATTATTCATGTTGATGCAGTTCAGAAAGATGAATCGATATGTGATTTGCTGTCATCGATCCAAGAGATTGACTAATAACGTGCGGGTCTCGAATGTCACGCGATCTTTCGCCCGAACGCTAGTGTGACGACGTATACGCACTTCCTTGCAAAAAAAAAATCTCATTTGTGAAAAGAGCATTAAAATATAATTACAGACATGTACAAATTACTCAAAAAAGGTAGTTAAGTTAAGTTACTGAGTATTGACGCCAAAAGTAATTGGAGTAGAGTAGAAATTACGCATTTGTAATAGTAATTGAGTAAACTACTAACTACTGTAAAAAAGTAGCGAGTTACTTTGAAGTTACTTTCGAAGTTACTTTTATATTTTTGTTGTAGCTAAATGAACAGCAGTTTTGATCTATGAAAACCCCTGCGAGCCTAAAATAAATGCCGTCATTTTATGGCTTGTTTTTCACCAAAATAGTTTATTTACTCGCAAAGGCAATTGACTTTCAAAGTCCTTATCGGAGAGTTTTCCCCTTTTCCTCCTAAAGACGTCTCAGCCAAGCTAAAAAAACTAGGGCTGGGGCAATGTGATCGATCTAACTACTCTACTCAAGTTACTGTAGTTTAACTACTTTTCTGAGTAGTTTAGTAACTTTCAATTACATTTGTATTTCGGTAATTAGTAGTTTACTTTAATTACTTTTTCTGAGTAACTTCTACTCAAATTACAAATTACTTTCGAATTTTAGTGGTTGTTTTGTCTATAAACAAGCATTCCTAAACAAACAGAGATAAGATGTTGGAAGATCAGCTGATATTTGCAAGGATGAGAAAGCATGTGGCGTAGGAAAGGAGGGGTGGAAGAAAATGGTTGGAAAAGTTCAACCTCCCCCCCCCTCTCCCCCTCCCGAAAAAAAAATAATTCACGGGCTTCCCTACCTTTTCTTTTACTGCAACAACACTGCTACGAGGCGCGGGGAGCGAACAGACACGACGCAAGAGAGGCCGAGTAACTGCGGGATTAGCGCCGAAGACTGGCGTTTCTCTGTGTCCCGAAGCTCAAGGAGACGAACCATTTAAAAAAGGCTGGTTCCGGCTTCTCCCCAACGTAGAAACTCCCGCCCACTACAGGAGGTGCACACACTGCAGCCTCACTCAAAGGAGGCACCAAAATGCAGCACCTTCTCTGAAACTCATCTGGTGCTCCCGTAGTTTGTGCTGTACTCGAAGAATCGCGTGCTAAAGGACAATGCAAAGGGGACCTTTTGCGTTGCCTTTCCTCCCAAAACATAGAATATGCAGATCTTCATAAATTTGAAGACCGTTCCAAAAACAATATTAATCCCCCCAACGTTTTCAAATAAAAAATAATAAACAAGCAATGTTGGGAAGTAGATGGTACTTAAAGTACTACTGTTTAGAAATCTTGCACTTTATTTGAAGTACATTCTCTAAACATCTACTTGTACTTTCCGAGGAAAGTTAAACTCTCGACTTCAATGTACACTCCCCGAATTTGAAAAAAAAAAAAAAATATTGCGTATCGTTGTGTGAAAACGCGCTCTTTCAAGACGTCGTCTGGTCATTTCTCTGAGTGAGGTAATGGCGGCTATAAGACCGACACAAATAAGTGCCCTATAAGGTGATTGTGTTAAATTGTTCATCAGCGAGAGTAAAACAACTACTCTGTGGCGACTTAACTTTATACAATATTCCCTGTCATTTCCGTAAAAAACTGATGCACCTCCGATTACCCATGAAGAAATGCGTACCAATTAAAAATAACACTGTAAAGGGAATGAAATGACGTCATAAAATATTCTGTTCAAAGTACTGGCACTTTACCTTTAAATGTATTGTATTTATAGTACGTTACTTCAAGTACATTGCACCCGGTGTACATACTACTTTACTTGAAATGCATAACCTCTAATTTACTTTGTACTTTACTTCAAGTACTTTTTAGATGTACTTTACGCAACACTGTAAACAAGCAAACGCTGTCTAAAAATCAAGCTCAGGCAGTGCTAAGCCTCAAAGTAGAAATGACATATTTACAGTACATCATTGACCAAATTTAACAAACAAGACAGTACAAAACAATTAGGCACGCAGAAGCAAAACCAGTTATTAAAGCATTTCTTTGAGAAACAATCCGATCCATATTTGGCTAGCACAATTTCACTAACGGATCGAAACTCTACGTACTTCCTACCATGGTCTAAATGTCTTTTGCGCCGTGTAATCTGCGAGTAAAAGAGTCTTCCTCAAAGGCAAGTCGCCAGTTGTTGCGGATTCGTTTTACTCATCATTATTCCATTTGAGTCAACGTCTACCGATCTACTCGATTAATTACTCGATTAGAGGGTGGCGATTAATCGGTTAAACTTAATTTAATCGACGCCCAGCCCTAGAGTAACGTTGCACCGACGCGCTGGGGGAACGGCAAGCGTTGAACTCCAAACCGAGCTGCGCAGGGTCGGGGGAAGCGAGTGTCAGCAGCGTTCGGATGTCCATGACGAAGACATGCTAGGTTTGCCGAGCCAGACTAAGCTTAGGAGTCTTTACATTAAAAAAAATTTTTTTTTTTTAGACTTTCCCTTTTTTTTTTTTTTTCTTAGGCAAGTTGAGATTGTTATGACTGCTCCCTCTTTTATTCCCACGACGTTCGGGAGAGTACGCTGAGCGAGTGCACCTGACCGTCATAGGGCTGAAGTCTCGCGCCACGACGATGAGATCATCCGACGTCTGCGCGTTTCTGTTGCAGTGCTAGTGCTGCTGCTACTGAGGTATGAAAATGATTCTTTTGGTTTAACAAAAGATGAAACGAAGTATACTTCGCCGCTGAAACCGGGTCCAACAAAAGGATCTCCCAAGGATGACTCGCAATCCTCTCCGTCGACTATGATATCTGAAGGACGCGTGAGGGATTACGTGAACAAGCATCGTCGCTCACACAGTTGCCGCTCGAAGCGGGAACGTGCTCCCATGAACGGATAATCGGTGTCTGCATTTGCGCGCGTGGGAGTCCGGCTTTTCAAGGGAGTATGCGCTGACGACGGGGCGACCATGGGGACAGGGTCCCAGCTGCGAGGTCATTCCAGTGGCGCCTACCCGTGGAACCGGCAAACCGCGTTTGGGTCAGAACTCACTCAAGTGCAGACAGCATGAAAAACAACAACAACCTCCGGAGTAAGGTCTCCCGGCTTTCACGGTTGCAGCTGGAAGCGTGGCGCCTGCGTGCATTACCGGATATCGGTCAATCGCCCGACCAAGGCTTGTTAAGCAGCCTGTTCCTGCGTTCGTGCGCGCCGGTGTTATGTTTTGGCTGCTCGTCGCCACCTTGGCCCAAGGACGCTTGTGATGCAGTTTCTACGGCTGCCAACGGGAAGTGAGGGGGCCCCTTGCTCGGAAATGTCACTTCATCTGCCGGCGTCTTATTTATTTCTGCGCTCAAACTTTTGTGGTGAGTAAAATTAGCACTAGATTTCAAAGGTAGTTTGTAATTTGAGTAGAAGTTACCTGAAAAATGTAGTTAAGTTAAACTACTAATTACCCAAATAAAGTTGTAATTGAAAGTTACCAAGTTACTCGGAAATGTAGTTAAACTACAGTAGTTTGAGTAGAGTAGTTGAACTACGTCCAAGTCTGATATAAATTATTTCTCTTTATTTTAGGGGCGAAGCTCCTTAAGCCGTGGGTCTGTCCCTCCTCTGTATGTAGCCACTTCGAGGTTTAGTTTATGAATGGCTCAAGAGATGGCGTGTTCCGGAATTAACTTTATGTAGAGATGACAGATGGCGCTTAGCGCATGCCATAGAAGGCACTCGCTCTTGGCGCTGCTCGTAGTTTAGCTGAATGGAGGCAGTAGACAAGGCTGCGGAACGGCGAGCGCGCAAGGCGGCGGCAGCGCGCGCTCGCAGACAGAATCCGGCCGTGCGAGAGCGAGAGGCCGAAGCGTGTCGTCAGGCTGCTCGGCGACGCCGCCAAGATCCGGCCGTGCGAGAGCGGGAAGCCGAATCGCGTCGTCAGTCTGCTCGGCGACGCCGCCAAGATCCGGCCGTACGAGAGCGGGAAGCCGAAGCGGCACGGCAGCGGCGCCAAGAGGATCTGCAGAACGTCAGGAAACTGGAAGCTGCGAGAAAGCGCGCGTATCGGCAGGCAGACCCCGATGCAGCGAGAGCTCGTGAGTCGTCTGCAAAACGCATCAGGCGAGCTCAGCCCGAAGGTGCCGACACGAGGTTTAAGCGAGACTTTCTAGACGTTTCGTTTTGTATACACACGCGCACAGTTTCTCACGTCTTTACATGGCGATGAGTGGGCGAACACGGAAGAATCGCTGGTTTACCGACGATTCACTCCGGAGCTTCGCCCACTCATCATCATTCACCACGTGGATATGCTGTGACTTTTTTATTTAAAGATTACCCCGCAGTGCCCAAAGGTGTTTCAGCAAGGGGGTTACAGTGCTGAAAAAAAAATTTTCATTTTCACTGCACACTTGCAGTTCCGAGAGCTCATTCCACTGTTGTATCGTTTTAACAAAAAAGAGTTGGCATACATGTTCGTCCTGGCCTGGTGCTCTCTAATTTTGAAAGCATGACCGTTTCGTTTAGAAATATAATATGGTTCTTTTAAAGGAGTTTCACTGTTAATTCCAGTTTTATTTTTAGTCAAAAACAGAACCTTTAAACGCAGTTTTTTTTTTACGGCGGGCTGAGAGAGGTTTCCAATTCAGTTCAGACTTTATTTGAGTACAACTGTCTCTCCGCCCGTACCGTCCCAGAACGAACCTATCAGCCCTACTTTGTATTTTTTCAAGTTTGTCTATTACGGTTTTTTGTTCTGAATCCCAGACGGCATCGGCATATTCCAACATCGGCCTACCACATGTTAAATACGCGGTTTCCTTTAAGTTAGAGAGTGAACATTTTATGCTTCGTTGAATAAAGTTCGGTGCCTTGCCAGCCTTTACAATCACGTCATCCACATGAATGACGTGAATAGGACGACATCAAGAATAACGTCTAGGACGACTTCTAGACGACTTTAAACGACTTCTAGGACGACCTTTAGACGACTTCTAGGACGACCTTTAGACGACCACTAGGACGACCTCTAGGATTACCTTAAAATGAAAAAAAAACGTTTACAATTCTTTGTATTGCCGAATTTGTTAGCCGATCCTGTGGTTCAAGCACGTTTTCGTGTGTGTGTGTTTGCGTGGGAGAGGGGTCAAGGGAGGGGGGGGTGCGAGGACCGCCACATAGAGGCGCCATGCATTGCGTTTTATCGTGAGTTCAAACGCAGAATGCTTTTTAGGGCTGATTTCTGAGTTTAAAGCGTCACAAAAAGTTGTTAGAAAATATAACACGGTCAAGTCACTTGACCTATATATAGCTGGAAAACTTGAATGAAGTAAGGTACGTTTGACAGCTGAGTGGAGAATAAAAATTAAGACGATTTATATCGTGACTTAAATAGTAATTTAGATAAACCAGCCTTCCCCGCAAAAATAAGTAAAAAATACTCTTTTTTTACAGCTCGCCCATCATTTGATGCTTTCTATCTGCATTTGTTTTGTACTGAAATTGAATCATCATCAAGCAAGATCTATATCAGGCTGCACACGAGCAAAACACAATGCTCTTCTGAGCAAATGGGATCAATGAGCTTCCTTTCTACCTTCCACATACTTCGTCAGTTACGTCACGTCCTATTGCAAGCAAACCAGAACGTGCAAAAACAAATGCTCAAAAAGCGATGTCTTACACTCTCAAAAGAATTTTAAGCACGTTCATTCGAACCAACGCCATGAGCTTTACAGGAACGTCGTTAGTGAAAACAATTTGGAGAGGAAATGGTATGGTGATAAAATGGTTGTAGTACGCCGTGCACACATCCAAGACGACGTCAAGGCGGCGTCTGAGACGACGTTGAGGGCGACATCAAAAACATCGTCTAGGACGACCTCTAGGACGGCGTCTAGGACGACGTCAATTACGACGTCTAGGGCGACGTCGAGGACGTCGTCTTTGACGATCTCTTGGACGACCTGAAGAACGACATCTAGGACAACCTCGATAACGACGTTTAGGACGACGCGCCGACGACGTTAAGGCCGGCGTCTAGGACGACGTCAAGGACAACCTCTAGGACGACCTCAAGTACGCCATCAAAGAGGACTTCGAGAACGACGTCAAGGACGGCATCTAGGATGACGTCGAGGATGGCGTCCTAGAGGACGACATCAAGAACGACGTCTGGGACGACTTCTAGGACGACCTTTAGGACGAGCAATAGGACGACCTCTAGGATGACGTTAAAAATGGAGGACGTTCACAATTCTTTGAAATGCAGAATTAGAGTGCAGCTCTTGAGGGGGGGAGGAAAGGTACAGAGGGGAATTTACCGGGCGATTGTGGGACAATTTTTCGGTAAATTCCCTCGCTAAATTTAACATAAAAATTTCCCCGCTAAATTTGGCGGGAAAATTTCCCTGCTAAATTTAGTGGGAAAAAGTGCGCGTTAAATTTGGTGGAAATATTTCCCCGCTAAATTTGTGGGAAAAAGATTTCCGCTTAATGTTGCGGTAAAAATTCGCGGATAAATTTCCTCGCTAAATTTAGCATAAAAATTGCTCGCTAAATTTGTCCAAAAAATTTCTCCGCTAAATTTGGTAAAAAAATTTCCCAGCTAAATTTAGCGAGAAAATTAGTGGAGAAATTTCCCCGCTAAATTTAGCGGAAAAAATTCCCCACTAACTTTGATGAACAAATATCCCCGCTAAATTTAGCGGGAACATTTTCCGCTAAATTTAGCGGGAAAATTTCTCGCCAAATTTAGGCGCCCTGTGACGTCACACGTGACGTCACGTGTGACGTTATTTGGGAAACGTCCCATAATGCAACGCGCGGTTACGCCGACGTCGACGGCGACGCCGCTCAAGCCGGAAACGGGCGCCAAAGAGCTGCGCTTTAAAAAACACTAACACCTCCCGAATAATAAAAAAAATATTTGCCAGGCGATTTATTATGGTGTCGGACGACTTCCAAATCAATATTTTTCTACAGCGTCACGTATATTTCTAAAAAAAATAAACACACAAAAAAGCGCAACCACTCGAAAGCGAAACCGAAACTTCAGTGGCCAAGAGAGTAGCATCCTCGATCATCAGCACCGGTGCGCACCGGGGCACTGAGGTGCGCCCCTTCATCTTCGATCAAGTGCACCGGTGCGCACCGGACGTCCTCGATCAACGAAGCGCACCCTCCCGGTGCGGCTTTTCGTTGCCCCAACGCGCACCAAGAAAATCGACGGTGCGCCGGGGTGCAGTCCCATCAGGCATTGCGGCCAGGAGCGGGAATCGAGAAGATGGCGGGAGTAGCAGACGCGCAGACTATCGAGATGGCGATCTTGCAAAAACGAACACGCCTCGCAGCTGCACTAGATGATTTCCTCAGCTCTTCTGACGGCGAGACGACGAGCTTCTTACCACCGCCGCGATTACCGGCGGTTGCTGCGGTGGCAAGGAGCGCCTGAAAGGTACGAACTTCGTGGAAAGCGTCGCGAAGTGTTTCGATGACAGCGAGGTACGGCTATTATCTGGTGATTCTTTTTCTTGAACCAACAATGATGGCCAACATATACATGTGGAATTGTCATCCGCTTCGTGACCCCATCGGCACTCACGTCTACGATGTTTTATTTGTGTGGGACCATCAAATCCACGAGTAAAAAAATAGGAGAAATTGACAGCAGACGGGCACCCTACGCAAGAAAAACCACAGAAAAACGAACAAAACGCGAAGTGACGCAAGGTGGAGCTCGCCGCGGTGCACCGGCGCGGCGCAGTTTGTCCTCGATGTTGCACCGACTTCGCGCTGCACGACCGAGGAGCGCTGTGCACCGTGCTGGTTTCAGGGCGATTCCGGTGCGAGTTGATCGAAGATGCTATAAGTTTGCTCACGGGACGGCTCGGCCTGACGCGTTTGATCTTGACGTGGCGGTGGCGCTGTAAGCGTTTCCTCCTGAAACTTTCCAGCGCGCATTGGCCAGACTAGGTCGGCTAGGCGGCTCTTACCACTGATCTCTATGACAATTGCTGGATCGCGCTTCCCCGCTTGTTCGCTGCAGCGCGAGTGAAGCCACAGGACGGCCATCTTGCTCGTAGTCGATTTGCGGTTTTGCTAGCGTTGCAGAGGCTGGCGGCAGCGTGCTATAGACACGTTTTCTACCCGTTCGTCGTCATTCGCCGAAGAAGTTTTTCTAAGACCCTGTGTAACCGTTGAGACTTGCCGTTGTGAACACGTGGAAAATTTTACGAAAGCGCAGTGCCGCAGGAAAAAGGCACAACTCGTCGAAAGCAAGTTTCGCCGGTCTCGCGGCGGGATCAAAGCTTCCTTGGCACGCCGAAGTGCTGCGTCTCTGTGCCTTCGCACGCTTGGATACCGATCAAGATTCGTTTCGGCGCCGTGTGGATGTGTTTTGCGAGTGCAATGTGCGTGAAGCCGTATGTACCTCTGGAGCAGCGTTTTACTTTTACTCTGACTACTGTATTTGTAACTTGCGGCACTCGCGGTCCAGAAACGAGCTTGATCCAGTGTCCAGTGGCGACGGAAGAGGGGGGGA
This sequence comes from Ixodes ricinus, assembly GCA_037355805.1. Lineage (NCBI taxonomy): Eukaryota > Metazoa > Arthropoda > Arachnida > Ixodida > Ixodidae > Ixodes > Ixodes ricinus. The sequence continues at coordinate 17,194 of JAZHYW010012018.1, forward strand.
AGAGGAGAAGCGGCATCAGCGGCGCGTTTTTTGTTTTGTTTACTAGACGCTTATGGCAATCAAATTAGTAGTTCAAAATCAGTAGTACAAAATCTTACAGAGACGCAGTACTTCGGCGTGCCAAGGAAGCTTTGATCACGCCGCGAGACCGGCGAAACTTGCTTTCGACGAGTTGTGGCTTTTTTCTGCTGCACTGCGCTTTCGTAAAAATTTCCACGTGTTCTCAACGGCAAGTCTCAACCCTTACACAGGGTCTTAAAAATCTTCTTCGACGAATGACGACGAACGAGTAGAAAACGTGTCTTCAGCACGCTGCCGCCAGCCTCTGTAACGCTAGCAAAACCGCAAATCGTCTACGAGCAAGATGGCCGTCCGGTGGCTTCCCTCGGGGAACGGGAAGTGCGATCTAGCATAGGTAAGAGCAGCGTTATGCCAACTTCCGGTTCTCTTAGGAAATTTTGTTTAGCTGTTGACAAACGACGACGATGATCTGCAAGCCTGTATATGCACGTTTCTGAAAGCTACAGTCTGGAGGTTTCAGAACCATGCTTAGACAGGCTTACAGATCATCGTAGCTAAACAAAATTTTCTAATGATCCGAAGTTGCCAAACGCCGCTCACTTATTGTCATTAGGGAGTTTCAGTAGACCGTGTTTTCCCCCCGCTAACCCTCCGCTAGGGAAGAAACCGCCACTGCGCCTGCGCGCGGATGGCCTTGGCTGTACGGTTCCGGGTAGCGCACGGGCTTAGAGGAGGGGCGAGCACGGTCCACTAAAACTCGCTATTGAGATCAGTGGCCCTTACCAATCGCGGGAAGCGGGCGGGAGAGGTTTCAGGAGGAATCTACTGCCAGCGCCTCCGGCGTTTTCGACATCGGCCGCTTCAGCGCAATACACGGGAGAGATAGGGTGGTGAACCCACTACCCAACTTCTAGGGCGCTGTATCTATACTGACAAAGCCTGGCAGATCGCCACAAGAAGCGGCCACCGAAATTGAAAAGGTAGAGCGGGCAGACAACGGATGAGGGGGGGGGAGGAGCCATGTGACGAGCGCCCCGCTGCGGCGCGACGCCGTTGAGTGAACGTATTTCACTTGAGTGAACGCTCGATACTTAGATTCGTAGTTGAGCTTTTCTCCGCATCCGTCAAAAGGCGGGTGCACTTTTACCGCATCGGACAGTTTTGCGGTGAGTTTTCTCCGGTGAGGTTTCTCCGCCACCCACTGACGGAACCACTCTAGCTTCGGACAAAAGGTGTAAAATCTCGATGATGACAGCAGCACTTCGCCACTTCAAACGTAACGTGCCATTCAAATACAAGTAAAAAACCTATAAGAGGACCAGTATTGGACAAAATACTTGATAAAAGTATTTAAGTTAAGTTACTAAATACCTGCTTCATAAAGTATTTAAAATACTACTCGAGTTACTTTCACTGTGAAGTATCTGAGTAAAGTACAAATACTTAGGAATGTAATTCAAGTACTTTGAAGATACTTCCGCATTGCGCAATTTGAATCGACGTCAGTGACAACGACAGTTATAAAGTTGCGCAAATCTGATTTACCAGAATGGTTTATTAGCGCGCAACAACACAAAACGGCAAAAAAAATGTAGGGCTATTTTATGTAGTCCAACTATAAGGAGCAGAATATTGTCACGAATGACAAATGATGAGGCGGCGAATGACTGAAGAAACTAAACGTTTAATGGGGCCAACTTGTGCCCAAAACGAAATAGAGAAAGGCTAGCGTCGCAGGGGTCGATGTCGGCAAAACAGCAGGATCGAGCGCTGAAACAAAACTGACTTTGGACCAAACAAAAATTGGCTTGGTTTTGTATGTTTATACAGCCTTGATGTTGGTACGCCTCAAAGGGTAATCGGTCTCTTAGCTGTAGATAAGAAATTTAGCCAGTGCAGTACAACCGCTAACCTGGGGTTTCTAACGTCAATCACGCAGTAGTGATTCACACGAACGCGTGCCGGTACGAAACTCATCCAGATCCAAACGGGCGGGGTGGCGGGGATCGAACCCAGGAGGTTCCTGCAGCGCAAGCTTTGCCATCCGCGACGCGAGCACCTTTTGTACACGCGTGGGTTTCGAGAACATTCGGCGTAGAACGTTCGCGCAGAACACCTGTAGCTCGATCACACGGCAAGGTTCTCGGGAATTTACGAATGCTCGCTGAACGAAAACATAAGAGAAACCGCCCTGAATCACCGGAGGCTCCGCGCGAGAACAGCTGCGTGAAACCATTCGGCCACGCGCCCGCGCGACGCGCGCGGAATATCACTGATACAGTTTCAAACATTTCAGAAGAAATAAAGAGGTCGCTTTAAGGCCCTTGTCACACTGAGGCAACAGTTGGACAACTCTATCCGGCAACACGAGGAAATCGTGTTGCCGGCGACCCTGTCACATCGCGGCAACAACAACAGTCGGGCAACATGTTGCTGCCGCCCGGCAACCGTGTTGTCCGATTTGTTGTCCGACAACCCTGTCACACCGCGCTGACGGCGGGGACAACACGGGGAACACTCCGCCATCTTGATTGTTTACCTTCGTTCGTGTGCGGCGCGGCGTCGCTGGAAATGTGACTCTACAAAGTGCTAGTGCGTTCGAAGGGCCGGAAATTACCACGGGACGACATCAACCAGTGACTGTGATTAGAAAACTTGACACGGGGAGTATTTTCCACTCTTTATTTTATCAAAATGTTCTTCATTCGCTGACAAAGCAGATAGCCCTAACCGAGGAAAGTGACATCGCTGATATATGTTCGGGATTTACGCCACCGGTATGAAGTGTTTCTGTCCGGTTCTTTCTTTCATGCAATTCCTATTTCTACTGTAAAATTGAGTTAGCACCGGCAGTACCCCAAAGCGTCTTTTGTAGCGTGGTGTTGAGCTGAACTGACAGCTGTGTTCAAAACTGCGACACCGACACGATCGGCCTTCATAACAATCGGTGGAATAAATATTTTTCAACGCTGTCTATTTGCCTACCGCCTGCTATGTGATCGCTTCATTCCCCAAAACGTCCTGGGTATTTTTAAAACAAATCAGGTGTCTGGTAGCGGCTGTTTCCAAGTTCCAAGCATCAACAATCATGATCAGAGTGGTCGTTTTAATGCTTCGATTTTTTAATCTTTGCTTTCCTGGATTATTTTTATTATACTTTATCAGCGGGTGAGTAGGCATGCCATTTTATTTGACTAGCAGTAATGTGAGCTGGTCTCTCGGCAGTTTTAATTTCAACACCAGTCTGAACGTTCACGACCGTAGCTGTGACCATTTCGACAAATCGCTTTCCGTAATGTAAAGGCCCTGTCACACTGAGGCAACACGACGGCAACAGCAACACAACACGTTGTCCAACAGTCGGGCAACTTGTTGCTCGCTCCCCGTGTTGTCCGACAAACCTGTCACATCGCGGCAACAGCACGACAACATGGACGACAACTAAAATGTTGCCTCGGTATGACAGCTTTCGGCAACAAAAACAGCAGCAACTTGTGTTGGACAACGTGTGTTGCCCTGATCGCTGGCTGAGCGAATTTCGGGCCGGCAACACGACAACATAGATAGCTTCGATGGTAGAGCTAGTCCCCTATCAATAACGTCTTACTCAAATAAAGGCTTGGAAAACGTTATTTAACAATAATTAGGGCTGGCGTGCAGCTAAAATATTTTGATTAATGTTTTTACTGCGTAATTACGGAAAGCGATTTTCGAAATGGTCACAGCTACGGTCGTGAACGTTCAGACTGGTTTTGAAATTAGAACTGCCGAGAGACCAGCTCACATTACTGATAGTGAAATAAAATGGCATGCCTACTCACCCGCTGATAAAGTATAATAAAAATAATCCAGAAAACCAAAGATTAAAATATCGAAGCATTAAAACGACCACTCTGATCATGATTGTTGATGCTTGGAACTTGGAAACAGCCGCTACCAGACACCTGATTTGTTTCAAAAATACCCAGGACGTTTTGGGGAATGAAGCGATCACATAGCAGGCGGTAGGCAAATAGACAGCGTTGAAAAATATTTATTCCACCGATTGTTATGAAGGCCGATCGTGTCAGTGTCGCAGTTTTGAAGCACTGTCAGTTCAGTCAAAGCCGCCTGTTCAGTTCAACACCACGCTACAAAAGACGCTTTGGGGTACTGCCGGTGTTAACTCAATTTTACAGTAGAAATAGGAATTGCACGAAAGAAAGAACCGGGCAGAAACACTTCATACGGTGGCGTAAATCCCGAACATATATCAGCGATGTCACTTTCCTCGGTTAGGGCTATCTGCTTTGTCAGCGAATGAAGAACATTTCGATAAAATAAAGAGCGGAAAATACTCCCCGTGTCAAGTTTTCTAATCACAGTCACTGGTTGATGTCGTACCGTAGTAATTTCCGGCCCTTCGAACGCACTAGCACTTTGTAGAGTCACATTTCCAGCGACTCCGCGCCGCACACGAACGAAGGTAAACAATCAAGATGGCGGAGTGTTCCCCGTGTTGTCCTCGCCGTCAGCGCGGTGTGACAGGGTTGTCGGACAACAAATCGGGCAACACGGTTGCCGGGCGGCAGCAACATGTTGCCCGACTGTTGTTGTTGCCGCGATGTGACAGGGTCGCCGGCAACACGATTTCCTCGTGTTGCCGGATAGAGTTGTCCAACTGTTGCCTCAGTGTGACAGGGCCTTAACCGCAAAAACATTCATCAAATTATTTTAGCTGCATGCCAGCCTTAATTATTGTTAAATAACGTTTTCCAAGCCTTTATTTGAGTAAGACGTTATTGATAGGGGACTAGCTCTGCCATCGAAGCTATCTATGTTGTCGTGTTGCCGGCCCGAAATTCGCTCAGCCAGCGATCAGGGCAACACACGTTGTCCAACACGAGTTGCTGCTGTTTTTGTTGCCGAAAGCTGTCATACCGAGGCAACATTTTAGTTGTCGTCCATGTTGTCGCTGCTGTTGCCGCGATGTGACAGGTTTGTCGGACAACACGGGGAGCGAGCAACAAGTTGCCCGACTGTTGGACAACGTGTTGTGTTGCTGTTGCCGTCGTGTTGCCTCAGTGTGACAGGGCCTTTACAGACAGTGTTCGCGAGAGCAATAAGTGACGGACTGACGACAAAAAGAAAATAAACAAAAGAAAACCTCGACGTTTTGCAGTAGCGGGGTCAAATATACAACAAGCAAAACAAAAATGTTTTTTTGTGTGTCCACTTCTCATTTTTTTATTTGTTATTTTCTTGACACTCAAGTCTGCATTGTTGTCGTAGGTCGTTTCCCGGTCTGCGTTGCGCCTCAGTGTGGCAATCTTTACTTCCGTAAAACCACCCCTTTTGTTTGAGGATTTTTTGGGGAAACTCTAGGAAACAAAAGGCGCCTTTGGGAAGGCGAGGGGAAAACCTTCATTGTACGAACTTTGGGCTGAAATATGAGTCACAATCGGCAAAAAAGCGATGTTTTCACGAGCTCAATCAAAGTCACCGTAGCTAATCGGAGCTAGCAACAGGATTTGGTTGCTCGAAAGAATGTTCACGTTTGCTCGTGCCACGCCCACGCCACTTCATACCGAAAAACTCGGAAAATGGCGGAATGTCAAAAATGTATTTGAGATAATGAGTACAAGATACTCAGAATTGTAATTAAAATAGAGTATCAAATACTCTCGATCAAAAGTATTTGCAAGATACCAAGATACTTCAAAAAGTATTTGAAATACAGTATCTTGAGTAGAGTATTTGAGATAGGCACAATGCCTTGAAAGAGGACACATAAAGGCGGCGTACTGGGGCGGCTACCTTGTTGTTTTCTTGTTTGGCATTCGGAGATCTGCGTTTTTGCTCGTGCCTTGCTTCCTGTCTTGTGTGCTCGTAGCTTGCCTCCAAGTCTGCAATCCGTTCAGCTTTGCTCCTGGAGTCTCGGCGATCCCTAGTTCCGCTGATTGTTCTGGCGACAAAAATTTTTGCAAGGTTGCAAAATGTATTTGAGATACTGAGTACAAGATAGTGACAAATGTAATTAAATAGAGTAGTAAATACTAAAGACGAAATGTATTTGCAAGATACCTAGATGCTACAAAAAGTGTTTGAAATACAGTATCTTGAGTAGAGTATTTAAGATAGGCACAAATCTGCGTCAAACTGAAGGCACGGCAGGTGCCATGTTTACAATACATGAGTCCCGTTTGTTCCCAAAAATATTTCAGCGCGCATTATGTTGCATATTCCAAATCATTTCAAAGTAACCTTCAGATTGCGGCAGCTGAGGCGCTTGTTGGAGGTCATAAAGATCACAGCAAAATGTGATTTTCAGAGAAGTCATCACAAATAAAGCACCCCTTTCTGACTTTTTATTGCTTATATCGCCAGCTTGCAAAACTTGCAAATGACATTCGAATGCAATTAACACATTTTTCAAAGTATCTTTACTCTATTCAACATGGTTGGATGCTAAAAGTATAACTTGAATACTATTCTAAATACATGTTCAAATGGGTATTTAGTATCTTACCTTAAATATCTTCGTTGAGTATATGGCATGTCACTGGTATGTGCAGTGTGACCCCGGCTTTAGGTATACAACAGATATACTTAAAGCATAAAAAAGCCGGTAAAAATTTTTTGTTTGAATCTTTTAGAGCTGGAGAGTGAAATTGTGCAGGTATTTTACTTGTCGTTTATCTACTTGCTTCCTCAGCTATTTATTGAGCAAGTTATTTTTTCAGTTAAACAGAATAAAGCGATCTTCTGCATCGTATTCTGCTTGATGCCGGATGATCCTTACTATTCAATATAATTTCTGCAATCAGCACACTTTAGAATATTGCAAGAGACGTCCATTTATATACCTGAGACATTTGTACTATCTGCAATAAAGATAAATTTCGCTTTGTGATTTTCTAACCTTGCGTACAGTCACACTGCATTATCAGGATTTGGAATACCAGTCCTGAAGACTGTTAATATTATAATAATTTATTTCAAAAGAAAGACAAACAATCACACGCTGTTTACCGCGCTACGAAAGTCGGAGGAGCGAGCGAGCAGCTTGGAAAGACGCTTTTTCGCTCGAGGGCTCATGGGGCAAGAGTTCTCTGTCAAAACTCCACGACGTAGTTTCCCGGGAACATATGTCGTTACAATTATTTCACTTGCTACTCAAATTGTGGATAACAAGTCACTGTTTCAGATATTGACTATAACCCTATTGCGAAAAAGAAATATAATAAATTTTCTTAAAGAGAAAAAGACAAAAAAAAAAAACTCGTTATGCTGTATAGAAATATCAAATCCTAATACGAGTGTTCTATGTGACGAGTACTCCGGCATGAGAGTAATCCCTTGCACGAGATGACCTGTGACGAGTTGGCGTACCGGACGAGTTTACCTGCGACCAGTTGACCTGTGACAACTGGGCTTGTGACGAGTTCTCCAGATACTGATATAAGGGTAATGGCGCAGGCTACCTGGTGAACGATCATACTTATAAACACCGAGACAAGGAAACAAAAACAAAGAAAGGAAAAAAAAAAAGACAACACAACGTCTCAAAACTTAGCTGAGGCAGCTGAGTTTGATACGTCTTTGTGTTTTCTCCTTTTTTTCATTCTCCTAGACCCACAAAAAACCAATGTCGGACATTGCTCCTGTCATTCTAGAGTGAGCGTCCCATAGCATTTATTTTCCCCGTCAAACTTCTTGTAACTCGTCGAGAACAAATTGAACTACCTAAATAAAAACAACAACAACAACAACAACAATGACAACGACGACAACAACAACAACAATTGTTGTCACCTTTTTAGCTTTGCCAGTAAAAGCTTTCAGTTTTGAAGAAACGAAAAATGCGGAAGACTATAAAATAACTTCGCAAAAGATATATTTTTACCTATTATTTGGGTTACTGCGATGCTTGCCGAATTTACTCGGTGCGTTTACCCACATCAAAATTTCGCCGTCTGCTGAGCGTCAATCGGGACACTGCACGAGAAAAATGCAAGAGGTTGTTTTCCATCGTGGCAGTATCTTCACAGGGCGATAGTCCCTCACTTGTATGCCAAAGACTGCAGCATAAATAACTCGGGAACAACTGCTACGAGTCACGACTCTTATCGCGGCCCGATAAATAAACGTAAACAGAAAAGATAAAAACAAATATGCATAAAAGAAATGTACCGTCTACACAGGAAACAAACCTACCGCGCCGTGTATCACCTAGAAGCGGAAATTTTTTTTATGCGTTTTTTGTTTGCAGTGTCAGCGCCAAACACTCAAACATCGCACAAAGGATTTCCGTTGACTCGCTGGAAGCCGGCAACAGCAAGGCGGCGCCAGCAGAGTGAGAGCCCACGGTTATACCCTGACTCGTTGTAACTTTCCAAAGTGTGAAAGATAAAGGCTGGTCCAGACTTCCGCAACGGGCGCGTTGTCTACGACTGCGTCCGTTGTGACCATTACGACAGAAACGATCGCTTTGCGCCGCGCGTACACAACCTGGCAACGGGTGGTGCACGAAAGCACCTGATGTCAAAAACCCCGTATCAAATGCCCCGCGGCGAACGCCCCGGTCTGTTCTGCCCCGCTTTCAAAATGCCCCAGTTTCAAAAGCCCATGACGCGAATGCATGCCCCGTGTCAGGTGGCCGGGTCCTCAGCGCGAGGGCGGAGCATTCTGCTTTTACCTAAGAGACAGTAAGTGTGCACGCGAGCTGTGTAACAATCATGCCGTACCCGGGACTCAAGTAAGGAATAAATGGATAAAGCTTCCCTTTCTTCAGGCGTACGCTGCTATACATGTTCACATCTTGTGACGACGGTTCTGTCAAAACTGTTAACCCGCAGATCATGGCGCCGTACTTATTACATATACAGCACCAAACACCACTTCCAATCTTACGTCGTTCTAAAATCATTTGCATCTATCTAGGTAGATGAAGTCTATAATTCTACGTCCGAGTATACCTCTATGACAGCAGGGTGCATCGCTGGTTATGCAGATTTTTGCAATTAGCCACTTGTAGTACGTCATTGTAGGTTTTTCTGCGGTTCAAGTTTCTTTCATTTAAAGGAGCCTTTTGTGGACCTTCAGCGGATTAGGTAAAGACATAGAACAATGCTGGTTGAAGCGCGAAGAGGGTGGGACGGGGGCAGTGAGGACGGGGCTTTCGGCACGGGGGAATACGGGACGGGGTAACTGAACGCGGGGTTTCTCGAAACGTGTGTGTCGCTAATGACGCGGGCTTTTGCGACGGGACTCCTGCTGGCAGGCAACCGTGCTTACACCCCCGCAACCACTGCACCAAGCGCAGCACACCGCCAGCACGACGATCACTTTACACCGCCGTCAGCTGTTTCAGCAATGCCTCTAGAAAGGCGACGCGCTTGCCACTCACTGGAGTAACAAAAAATAAACGTGTTAGTTTTATGCGTCTGAAAGCTTTCTTTTTCTTTCTTTTGGGGATAGTCTTGCAGTGATAGAGTTAATGGTAAAAAGGGAAAGAAAAGAGAAATGTCTTGGACGATCACGACGAATAGCGTGATATCGTGCCAAGTGTCGTCGTCCTGCACGTCACCGCACGACGTCACTCTTCTGACACGATATCACATCGAGTCGATAAGCATCGGCGTCGAACTATTTAAGCCGCGCTATAGCTTTAATAAACATTCTTGTTGTTGGAGCAGCTGTCTCTGCTTGGTCATTACAATACACGACTTTGCCAATACTAGTACAAATCCTGCCACACGGCATTTCTATGATTACGAAAGACGATGCAAGCTTCGCAGTGATATAGCAAAGTAGAAATATATGATTTCGCACGTTACGCCGAGCGTTCATGTGATTGCTAGCACTAACACTAATCGCTTCTTCTCGGGCGACGAAAAACGCGTCAAAATTCGCATCCTTCATACGGTACGCACCCCTAGCGCGAAAACACATGTACGACGAAAAACCGTCCGATCCGACGTGCGGACTGCCGGAATGACCTTGGGGGGGAGAGGGTTTCGTAGCACCGGAGAGCGTTGAAAACCTCGCCTCCGACCGTCGTAATATGGGTCGGACGTCGGATCGGACGCACTTGCCGTACATGTGCTTCGCGCTTTATACCTTGAACTTGAGCACACGCATGGAATGCGCAAATAAAAATCCGGCCGTGTTCGAGGACACAAATGGCAAAGCTTACGCCATTGTAGTCAAAGTAAACAAACGACAGCACGGCGGTTTCTGCCTGTCTTGAGAGTGCCGCCACAGACATCGCCGCGCGAGATAGCGCATCTTGCCTTCTGCCAGTTCGTGCTGAGTTGTCGCAGTACACGACGAGAATTGACAGACGGATAACCGCGCACCGATGAGTTTCCACCACGCCGACCGAGGAGAATAGAAGGTAGGAAGGGCATGACGTCAGCCGCGTAGCCTCCCAGCATGCTCCCCGACGTCTCACCTCTTCTTATTTTCTCCTTATCTCATATCAGGCCAACGTGACCACATCACGTGACCGTAGCTTGCCTTCGATCTGATAAACCTACTGACGGAGCGCGCGCAAGCCTGCAAGGAATCCTTTGCAATCAACCATCCATCTCACACGTGACATGTCACGCGCACCATCGCCAGAGAGATCTACGGTCACGTTAGCCACAACATCGTTTACACTTTTACGACTAGGCTTCACCAATATTGCAACGTGCGCCCTCCTAATACTTATAACCTCCTTGACGCCGAGCACGTTGACGATCACCACCGACGCCATGTTGCAGACAGAATGAACCACGACCGCGGCATGCCACGCACGCGACCGAGCTTTCCTCGACCTGTGAATGGTCAGTCAGTGGTCTCTCCGTCGGTCCCGAATGTAGAGAAAAAGTCCATCCCGGCTCAACTCCCTTGCGTTGCGAACGAACACGAACACGAACGAAACGACCGTTTGGCGCTTCGCTGCTAAGGCAACTCGTCGTTCCAACCGGTTGCACTCGTCTCGTAAGCGCAGTGGGTCGCTCCGAACGCAACTGTGTGGACATTGCGTGCCGACGGCTTCGATATGCGCTACGTATACGAGCGCAACGGACACATACTGGAGCATGACGCAGCTGAAAACCATGACACTTCTTCGCAGAAACGCACCCGGTGTATGATATAGCCACGCTGGATTGCCGTAGCCTTCAGCCGTACTGGTATGTTATGCGATCACGGCTTCCTAGCCACCCCGGTATTTCTTGCTTCGGACACTAGGCTAAGTGGCGCCACCAGAGTACTAGCCTCACGTTTGAACAATGCAGCCGCCACTCACCGTTTCCCCAATGTTTCTCAGCGACCCATAGGGACGAACCCGCGGACAAAAGCTCACCGGACAAAAGCTCACCGGACAAAAGCTCACCCATTTTTTCACAGACCCGGACAAAAGCTCACCCATTTTTTTCACAGACCCGGACAAAAGCTCACCACGAGAAAATTTCATGTTGGTCTTAACACGAGTGCGGACAACTTAGGTGCATGCGTGCGACACAAAAAGGCAACGATAAATTAAATCTGACAGGCGCATGGTTTGTTGATTTTAATAGAAACAAGTTTATTTATCGATTGGTTAGAAGCGAATGCAGTCCCCTACTAGCTCCAGCAGTCTTGGTAGATCTCGATGTACATGCAAGCCCTCGCAAATATTTCTAAGACGATTCTGCAGGCGCAGAGTGGTTTTTCGCACCCGCTTTACTGTGGGCTCACCTCTCCGGGCTTGTGTCAATGCCGTGGCAACGAGCGCCTGATTTTGCTGTAGGCATTCAATCAGCCTCAAGACGCTTGGATGGGCGTGGCCGACGAGCTTCTGGAACCCGGTACTCCATCCTTCGCAGGTGTTGTTCATCCGGTCTTTATCTTGAAGAGTGGCGTCGTACATATTCCACCGTACCGGGGGAAACTCCGGTCGTCGTCGGCGCAGAGTCAGGCGAAGGGAAGAATTCGCTCTGGGTGCCGCCGCAGATGGAACAGAAGCATAACGGAAGCGGCCGTTGACATACGTGCAATCAAAATAGTCCAGCAGGTAGCCGATGTCACCGGTAGACTTTTCCCTGGTGGTTAGTTCTTGTGGAACAAGCTGTGGTGGAAGGAACGCGAGCCTATCTAAAATCCCGCACAGTTTTCTAAATTGGTCATCTGTCTTGTACTTTTCCAAAAGGCCCAACTCCCGTTCTTTCAAAGTATTTTTAAAAATTCGCAACTCAATGGTGGATGGGGTACAAGTTCTCCTAAAAATGGTCCAATGTCCATCGCGTCCGCACTTTATTTCAGCCCGTGTTTCGCCCGGGTAGCAAAAAAAAAAAAAATCGAGGTGAGCTTTTGCCCGGGTTTGTCAAAAAACGGGTGAGCTTTTGTCCGGGTCTGTCAAAAAACGGGTGAGCTTTTGTCCGGTGAGCTTCTGTCCGGTGAGCTTTTGTCCGGTGAGCTTTTGTCCGGTTACCATAGCGGGAATACCACCACCATACAAACATGGCGGCTGGGTCCAGGTCGTGCCGGTTTGGCCGGGCCGGCTGAACGGGCGGCGCATTCAATTTAACAGATTTTCTTTGTTCAATGTCCAATTTTAGGAGGTATTTGAACTAAGGCGGTTAAGTGTTGCCGGTGCACATAAACTTGCAGAACATAGTTTTGTTTTCCCGGTGTTTTTTGTTATTTTCATGTCGTCCGTTTTGCTGAGTCAGCGAAACCAAACAGCATTGCAGGTTGCGTCCGTCGAGTCAAAAACACTCCAGGGGCGGTTTGCTGGCGAATGCGGCTCTCTCTCCCGGCGGCCAATGTCCTCGCAAGAGGATTTTCTGGTCACGAGCCCGGCTCAGCGGACAGGAAGTACCAAGCGTTCCAACCGGTTTCGCTCAGAGACGTAGCCTTGCCTGTTGTTTTCTTTAATTCTCGCTTAAAACGCTTAGTTTAACACACGTAACTCGCTTAATTTGCATGCCGTTCCTAATGTACAAAAATAAAATTCTTTTCTCTTATTTTTCAAGTCTGTTCACCCCTTTTCTCACGCAAAAGCTTAACTCGAATAATCGAAGAGAGGACGGAATTATGGCAGCCATTTGCCGACTCGGCATCAACCAACGTTTCTAGAACACTCATTTGGGAAACAAATCCATGAAGCTCGGACCGCTCGCGTCGACCGAGACCGAGCAGTCCGGTCGACGTTACAAGTCAAGAAGGTAGCGGCAAATGCCCTCAAGGGAATCATATATCCCTCCGCCACCTCCGCATCCAATAGCGTCCCATCGTGTCCGTGACGTTGCGGCTAACGCGCGAGGAGGACTTGCTTTTCTGTGCATATTTGCTTTATCTTTCGACTTTGACTTAGCAATATGGAAGCCACGAGGGGAGATTAGAGTGTTCCCCCTCCGATGGAAACAAATACGACTTTCGGGGATTAGCTTCCCCCTCCGATTGATACAAAGGCTGCTTTCAGCGGCTCGGTTCCCTCTCCGATGAATACAAAGGTCGCTTTCTTAAAAAGTGGGGGTCAAACTTCAAAGACAAGTTGGCACCACTCTATGGCCATTATCTATCCATTGAAGCGGAACAAGGAGCGTTTCCAGTGAACTCTTCTTTCGACTGCGGAGGGATTTGAAACCGGCGCATCACACTTGTGGCAGGAGCATCTCCTGAACTTGTAACCGGCTAGTGTTGGCGTCAACTATTTTGTGCTGCATAGTCAAGGCTCGCTCAGCTTCCACAGTGCTCTAACACTGTCAAAGCTACTTGCGCGAGCGCATCGCATTGTTCGGCGTCTTCTTCGCACGAGAGCGCGTGCGAATAAGACTCAAGACAAAGCCACCTGCCCTCACAGCGGTAAAAAAAAAAGGGGGGGGGGTGTTTGAATGTCACGGTGCAAGAAACATTTAGGTGATGACTCTCTGTCCGACGCGGCGGGCACATTATGTTCGGCGCACCGAGCGCTTCACTCGCACGGGGACTAATGGCGCCTAAGTATCGGGTCCCTCCCAAACCGACAGCTCCGGTTGTTTCTCCTAGCGGTGGTCCCGCATTCCCTCGCGCACCGCTTCTTGTTGTACCCACGGTGGAAGAAACACATTTAGGTGAGGCTCTCTCTGTCCGACGCGGCGGCCACATTATGTTCGGCACACCGAGCGCGCTTCACTCGCAGGGGGTGGATGGCGCCCAAGTATCGGGATCCCTCCCAAACAGCCTCGATTGTTTCTCCCAGCGGCGGCCCCGCATTCCCTCGCTCACCGCTTCGTGTTATACCCATGGATAGAAGAAACACATTTAGGTAAGGCTGAATCTTAATAATTTTCATAAGCCCTGTGCTATCACTGCGTCATTACTGTTTTATCTAAACATGCGTCAATACTTTTTTATCGTGAACCTTACAGGCCTGTTCACAAACTTACGACCCCTTAGAACGGAGTGCCTTGAAACCTCTTAGAAAGATAACAGCAAATAAAAAAAATTTTTCTGACTAGATCTGAAAAAAAAAAAAAATGCAATGTACACATGGACGATATTGAGCGAGCGAAACGTCATGTTCATATTCCATGAGCATACCGAATTTGTATTTGATCTAATCTTATTTTGTTGCTTCGTCATTCGCTGGGAACCTTCTATTGTTTTGTCCTAATTAGCTGTCTCTTTTTTCTGCGGGAAAGTGAACTCGCAGACATTTTTTATTTCACACGCAGGTCGCCGGGATACGACTGAGTGAAAAGTCGCTAGACGGATGCGGCTCATGATCCTCGATCAACGAGAAGAGTGCCAAAGCGGGTAATATTGAGATTTTATTACCTTCTAATAGGAGAAGTTCCTAGTCTCTCTCTTGAATGCAATCATTCGACGTTCAGGCTTGAGACCGCGCTCGCCGTAGCCACAGAAATGAGCCTTATACTGTTCTGAGCCTCAAATCTAGTAAGCACTCTGTGGGACTAGCGGGGCTAGGACTAAATCTTCACGATGGCGTGGCCAGACGAAACCCGGAGGCTTCAGAAGATGAGTGGACATACTCGTAAAAGAGGCTCATGAAGGGCCTCGATCAAAATGTCGGTCGACGTTTCGCTATGGGTATTGGGTTTTTTCCGGGTTGCGAGGAACTGTAAATCTTTTATGCAAAATGTCAACAGTCATTCGGAAACGTCCCTTATTGATTATTTTTCAACAACAAAGTGTCATTCTTTGCTTATTTCCACCAGGGTGAAAAAAAACACGTTAATTTTGAACAGTCGTCACGTGACTCTGATGACGTCACGCTGATGATGTCACTCCCAAATAACGCTTTATTTCGCTTTTGCGTATCGCTTTCTCGTGTTTGTTTTTCTCCCCACAGTGCTTCCTCTACAACGTATACGTAGAAAATTTATAATAAAGTTTGACGTGTAAGGGGCCATGTTGGCGAGCGGTGTTACATGATATATGGACCGATTTTCTCACTTTCAAAGATCGCGGTGACCGGAACTAAAATCCCAGGGTGCAGCACTCCTGCTCCTTTGACAATTCACGCCAGGGTAATTACAAAGCCGAGAGATTTAAGGTCCGAATGTTCCCCTCCCCCTCCCCCCCACTCCCCCCATTCCCCCACCCCTCCCTGCCCGTTGGGATCTACATGAACATCGTGGTGGCGTGCGGTCTGTGTATTACTACTGCGTGACGCGTGCTAAGGACCCAAGGCTAGCAGCCGTGTGTCAAAATTTCAGATCTAGAGCGGAGAAACCAGACGCTTATTGGGCTAGCAAAGCCTGGTTCGCATGGTGCAAATTTACTTGCGATTTTGCAGTTGCGACGTCGCTCGTACGGCAAAAAAGCTTGGGAGAAGCTGCGTGCCCGATCGTCGCAGCTGCGAATTCGCAAGTAGAATCGCACCACGTGAGTCGGGCTTAAAGGGGCGCTGCAAAGGGACGAAGAAAACCAAATGCTGCGAAAGGCACGAGCGTCCAGTGACGACATTGGTCTAGAGCGTCGGATAATGACGTCATACAATTATAAAGGTAGGATTGGCTGAATAGGTGCACGTGACCCCTTTGGATTTTTTCAAGCGCGTGATTTTTTGCTTGGAACACCCGTAAATCGGCGGGTCGTCAACATCTTCATAACTGGATGTTAATTCAAACGATTAGCAAGATCGCGCATGGCTGTTTCACGCTCTTGTCGTTTCGGTGTTCTATTGATTCAGACCAATGACTTCATCAGCGATAGAAAATGTGCTAAAATGTTTCAACTTCTTTCACCTATTAGGTTTAAAATACATCAAATTTCTTTATTATTTTATTTTTAATGTATTGCTAGAGTCCCACTCATTAGTTAAAGCGAACGCGATGCAAATTAAAAAGAAGATGGCTAGAAACGTTTTGCAGGGCCTCTTTAACTACCCGCTGCCGGGAGAAACACTCAACACAATTACTTTTACAAGCTTAGTCAGTAACACGTGACTACATAGCTGCGTTTTGCGTGACTTGGTAGCTGCACTTGACGTGACAGCTAAGCAGTCACGTCAAGTGCAAAAAGCAAAAGTGCGCAAACTCAAGCCGACGACGAAAACAACGCATTCCACCCGGTTTGTTGGTGTGCGAAGGCGCGCACCTCTATTCTGCGCAGCGTTGCCAGAGGCGCTGTGTTTAATTGACGAAGAAATTCAGGCCGAGTTTTAGTGCGGCGGGACAACCGAACATCTGAGCGAACGTTGTGCGTTTCTCGATAGCTATACCTTAAGTTTGTAATGCTGAGCTGATAGAGGGGCATATAAAACGGTCATGATAATACTACAGTTGAAAGCTTTGTGAAGGTCAAACAACCAAGGGGACTCGGACAACAAAACGAACATTTCTTACGCACATACAACTACATAAGTATTCGTTTGGCTTTTGTGCATTGCTGTTTGCTTTCTTTAACGGGGCCGTACAGCCGTACTAATAATCGGGATGTTTCTCGCTTTACACAGCGTGTGGACAATGAACATTGGCGGCATTAGAGTACTGTATTCAGTGACACTTAATTGGGGCCAGAGTATTATTAATTAGAGTCACAGTAGTCACAGTACAGTCACAATAGCCATTAGAGTGACAGTATTTGGTGACAATAGGCGGCATAGAACCGGCACCAGATTACGTGGTCACTTGCTTTAGCTGCGAGTTGAAAACAAAAATGCTCGTATTTGTCAATTTTCTTTTTCTGCGACTGCCGTAGCGTGGAGAGGGAAACTAGCGCGTGTTTCGTAGGTTCTGCAAGTCAAGAAAGATTCAATTTTAAGCGGTAATTACTGACAGGACAAACATCGTTGCACCGTCCCTTTAAATGGACACCGACGAGGTATTTATGAATGCGCAAGTTTTTACGCAAGCGCCACCGATAAGGACGCAACAATCAGAAAATAAATAGTTGCCACTCGGGATCCGGATTCTCCGTAGAGAAACCGTGCCGGTGAGAAACCGGCGCTAAGGGATTTCCTCACCTTGTTTATTTTAGTCACGTGCGATGACGCCACAGAATTCAGATTATTTACGAAGTACATTAAGCCGTCTGGGACACGTATTAATTACTGGAAAATAACAGAAGCGCGAATGGTACGTGGTTCGAATCGAGAAGCGATACGTCACTCGTAGCCTTCACAGTGCAAGAGAAACCTAGAATGACGTGCCGCTCTTCGATTGGATCCACTATTCACACCCTTCTCAAAATAATATAAACCGCTTAACAAAATCGTTACGAAGCTCAATATATTGAACACTCGTTAATTTAACGCAACAATCGGAACGCGCAGTCACCGAGATTATAATAGTCCCAGCGAAACCCATGACGTCACAGCCCTCCGCGCTGGTCTTTTTGGTTTCGGTTTTGACTGTATACCCCAACACTGTGTTTACAAACAAGCCCGTTTTGCATACTTCGGTAGGAGTGAAGCGTCTGCGCATGCGCGGTACCGACAGCAGCGCCACCCAGTGACGTGACGCCAGGGAGTTGAGTTGGTCTGTATACGTTTGTGTCAGAAAATATGCTAAAAAACAGCAAACTAACAAAAAGCAAAAACAAAAAAAAGTTAGGTGGTGTTTTAATAAACTAACCTACAAATTCGAACAACTGGGACTAATCAAACTTCAGCTGTGTTTGGAGATTTGTGCTGTCCGTCCCGTTTTATCCCCCGCTCCTGCATGGGTTACCTAGCGTAACCATGTCAGTATTGAACCAGCTTGCCGGGACACCTGCTTTAGTTTCAGTAGATACGTCATTTTTTTCAGAGGGTACGTGTCAGTGACCCCTTTAAGCCACGTGACGTACTAAATGCGCGAGTCACTAGGCCTTTTCAGTACACGATTGGCTTTGCACTTTAGGGAGCGGTTTGCGGCTCGTGGCGTCGGCTTCGCCCGAATTTAAAAGGGTACTCCGGCTCTTTTTTTAGCTACCCCAACTGACTATATTTTTTAAATCCCTGGCGTTTACCCCTTCCGGGCATGCTATTTCGTATCGCGAAATTAATAAAAGTAATGTTAAAATCGGCAAATGAAAATGTTGCAAATACAGTACCAAGATTCGAATATACCCATACTTCTCAAAGCCGTGACGTTAGTGGAAGGCAGGCTTGCAGTCGATTGTAAGCAGTCTAAAAAAGAAAAGACTGTGGCAAGCACTTGTTCCGTGCTGGTGCGCGGGTACTGAGAGAGCTTCCAAAACGCTCATTATACACCATAAAGCTATGCTTGGAATCTGTGGGGAGCAAATTCTACACTACAAAGAGTAAACCCCTGCCTTCTGCTGGCGTCACTTTTTCATTGTTTCCAGTAGACACATCCGGGTTGAAAAACACGGGAGGACCAAAATTTTAAATTGAATAACTTCGCAAAATAAACAACTAAATGTATAAATACATATTTTGACCTAATATTTGACATACTATTTCAGCGATGTTCGTTGGTGGGCTTAGCAAATTTTCAGGTAAATCGGGGACCATAAAGAAATTGCCGGAGTACCCCTTAAAAATGACACTACCCCCCCCCCCCTGCCCCATAATTTCGTAGTGCAACATAACGTGACAAGAACAAAGGCAATACGAATGAATGTTGCAAACAATCGAAGCTAAACAAAACGAAACGAACTTGTCGGAATAGCTGCGTATTAATATTCAAATAAATGTCAAAATTACAAATAGCACATATCAATCAATAAATAATAATATTAAAAAAAGAAGAAATCGAACATGATAATATGCGGAACATAACAAATATGCGAGAAAATCAAAATGAGTGAGAATCGAGAAATAATGAGAATAAAAAAATTAGAAGAAAATAGAAGAAGAATTAGAAGTATCAGAAGAAATAATGAGAATTAGAGGAAATGAGAATCAATAATTAATTTTATTATGTGCCCAAGAACACGCGCGTACGGTCTTATTGCTGGCTCACCGAAACCGACACACAGTTTGAATTAAGCATAAAAACAGAAAACACCAAAATAATTACACAACGAATACATTGACAACACACAAACACGCACACACACAAACACACTATTAACACCGAGTAGAAAACACAGTTCAAAGTGCACGAAACGAAAATAAATAACTAATTCTATATTGCATCTTGACAGAAATGAATTGAAGGTGTTTTTAATAAAATAAAAACGACGACGACTTTAAGTAAAAAAACTCAAGACAAAAAAAAATTACCACAAGAAAGTAAATCAAGAAAGAAAGTAAGTACATGGCAACCGATGTTGAGGCTATCAGTTCGAATAATTCATGCTACTTTGCTCCTTACCGAATCGCATAACAGTTAAATCCGTACCACTGACGGAACCAGTTAAAATACTGAATTCTTCGTTATAACACTCTATAGTGTATCTATTGGGTTGAGGAAATTAAGATTTATAGAAGCATAAAAATATCGAGTTCTTCGGTGTAACAGTCGATACTGTAATAGTCTAAATATATGGATGATGTAACTAACATTTATCGCAGCTTAAAATGTCGACTTGAGCCGTGTAGACACTCGCGGAAATCTAATAGTGCACACTTGAAACAAAAGATTCGGAGAATCAATCGAATCATGCATAGTTTTGAAAAGAAATAAGCCTGCTTTTTCCCGACGTTGATGTGAAGAAAGTAAGTTCGAGCGTTTTAGCACAGCCTCATAGTTCAGGTGATGTTCATTTTCATTAAAATATTTATATTTTAAAATGAAGAATCATTTTCTTTGCTCAGAGGACTTCTTAATGTGTTATTTTTGCACATTCCATTCCACACAACTGACGCGCATTCTAACTGGGAACGACTCAATGACCAGTAGTATCAGGAAGACAGATGTGTTGTTAAGGTCTTTTGTTAAGTGACATGCCAATCCCAAGGCTCGTAAAGAGGCTCCATTTTGTTCACGTAGTCATTGAATCGTACGCTTGAATTAAACGTAACGCCAAGAATTTTTACGCAACTCACTCGAATGAGTAAATCTCCCCGAATATTGGAATATAAATAGACATTCTGAGTTACTGGAGAAAGCGTCATATATTTTGTTTTTAAGCTATTTAGAGAAAGCTTGTTTTGTGTACACGAAGCCTTGAATGAACTCATGCCGTCCTGGAGCTTTGTGCAGTCGTGGAGTTTTAAAATTTCGGCATATATTTTATTATCATCAGCTTACTGTAAGAACGAGGATAGCGAGACGACGAGAGATATCATTAACAATAATAATAATATTTATTTTGATGTGTCCATTAAAAAGTAATACACTCTTACAAAAAAAAGAAGAAGACACACGTACAATCTGAATTTTGATAAGGTGGAGCTTGTGGAGTGTAAAGTTTGATTAAGGCTTTGAAACAAAAATCACCCACACTTCATCATTAACAAGAAAGAATTGCAAATATTCACGAAAAAAGGACAGATAAGAAAGGTTTCTGTCTAGGACTTGCACGATACATTACACAAATACACAATTTCACTTCCTCGTGGCAAGTGAAATCGCGCTAGGCGTGTGCGGGAATCCGATTTCATCATGCCGACAACACTGAAATGTACGACGTGCCGCTGAACACCGTCTGTTCTGGCGAACGCGCCGACGAAACCGGCAGTAAATAGCCTTGCTTCGACACGAACCTGGCTCTCGTGAACGTCATTCGAAAGTCTTGTCGGCGCGTGCGGCCACTGACCTTCACTCGGGGCGCTCATTGATATCCCCGATCACGCTTCCCAATGAAAACAAGTTTTTACGCGTCACAACAAACCACACTCCCTCTCGCCTCGAGATGGAGCACAGTGGACGCTATGCTGGTCATCGAAGCCCATCTATAGGGAAGGGAGAGTGTCACGGCATCTTGAGGTTGGGGATGAAGCAAAGTCACGTGATACGCTAACGGCATCTGATTGGCTGGGAAGGTACGTAACGTTGGGCTGCGGTCCGCCTCGGTGTGAGAAAGAGTGTGGAGGCAAAGAACCTCGTTCTCTTTTGACCGGTGAAGGTAGACGGCGACCGTATAAAAGACCAGGAAGGCGAGTTTAGAGCAGAGGCTACTTCTTTGTTCATCACCGGTAAGTCGAGGTCTCTTCTCTAGACAGCGAACGGAGAAATTATGTGTTGTTCAGTGTTTGGGGTGAACATTATGTCGAGGTGTATGCTAATGCTGATTGGTATTCTTCTGTGCACAAAAGAACCTCGCGGTTATACTTTTCTGCTGCACGAATGCATTTTTCTTTCTAAGAACCATTTGCTTAGTTTTATTTTCTAAAATGTAGTTATCTGTTTTGTTTGGATGAATTCGACTTCGTAGGCAACCATTTTGTTTGCGGTGTGATTATTAATAAAAAATTGTCACAAAATTAAAACGAAAAAATTTAAAGTTATTTAGTCAAGCTTAATGATTATTGAAGTAGTATAAGAGCGTCGCTGAGCACAGTGACAAAAAAAAATGGGGAGCTATAGTATCAATATTAAGGTAAAACATTTATCCGAGCAAAAATACCTGCATTGAGGCATATGTCTACCAGCGTCAACAAAATACTCTTTGAACATCGTGGAAAGATTTCACATTTAAAACAAAGCTCACGTAAACCCACACAAGTGGATATTATTACATCTATAAATCGTTGTACTATGGTATGTTAAAATACAGTAATTCGAGTGAATGGCGCAGAACATTGATACAGAAAAATTGCATGTTATGGTGGGTTGTTAATCAATATCCGCCTTCGAGCAGTTTAGGTTACAACTATGGTTCCGCGTTTTCGGTATCTATTTTTCTTCAGATTCGTTTTTTTTATCGGTGTTCACTTTTTTCTCTTGAAATCGGTGCTTTTCGGTTTTTAATTTCAATGCTGAAAAGAAATCGGTGATTATCGGGGCTTTTGTTGCAAAGCGACTGCATAATTACTAGAAAAACCACGGCACACCTCACATTACACACGTTTATTGTACACACACCAAACATTATTTCTCACACCAAAGATTCTTTCAGCCAAACTGCCATTTTTTCTGTAGCTTGAATTTGGTGTTTTGGGGTTTTTACCGATTTAGAAAAAAACACCTCGGGGTTAATTATCGGTATTTATCGGTATATACCGAAAACACAGAACCCTAGTTATAACACTTGGAATGACTCTTGCATGCGATTGGTCAAATTAAGTTTACTTTGCTCTCATTAAGACAAATAATCCCTTTTTGCTCAGGAACTAATTTCAATCGTGTTTCAAAATCTGGCTCCCCTTGCAATACTATAAAAATGTTTTTAGTTGGAATTTTTCTATTTGGAAAGGTCCCTGCATCTACTCAACAAAGTCCAGGAATATCTTCCGTATGCTAACATCAAGCATTGGAGTAATTTTTTTACACACCCAGAATGTGTAAATAAACCTAAATTGGCCACGGAATTGACAACAAATACTGTTTGTCAAGTTGAATCAATTAGGTCACTTGAGAAAGCATCCCAAGCAGCACGGATTTTGGCCAAGCAATGGCCAATGGCTGGAAATGGTCTTGTGGCCAGTGGCCAAAGAGTGTCCTTTCATTGGCCAATGCTTGGCCGATGGCTGATGGCCAGTGGCCAGAGAAAGGTTAGTCATAGGTCAACCTTCGGCCAATGTCTGGCCACTGGCCAAAGGACCATTGCCAGCCATTGGCCAATGCTTGGCCAATCTTGCTGCTTGGGATAGCTTTGATGTTCCAGTAGAAGATAGGAGGGCACAGGAAAGACTCACTTGAAAATCAGCAAATTGGTTGTAACTTTCACAAAATTTTGAACTCGGCAAACTATTCCTGAATATTGTACAACGACCACTATCGAAAGTTTCGTGACAGTTGATTTTATTAAACAGCTATATTTTTTAATACAAACTCTGGATGTTTTTGTGCTCGTTTCGCCTGGCATTTTTGAATTTGATGTTGATTCCTTCACCCAGGACCAACTTCAAGACACAACCATGAAAACTGTGTATTTCGCATCCGTCGTCTGCATTGTGGCTGTGCTATTACTCCAAGGATGTGACGCCAAGAGTAAGTTATGTTCAAAACGTCATTCTTATTGCTCTGAAAAGAGCATCTGGAGATTTTAAATTCGCAGCAGTCGTTTCGACCTCGCCCCATTAACGCGACGAGCCGAACACCTTCAGATAACAATGCCGGATTTGGTATGTCAACTACCGGAGACCATTGTGGGGCACATATTAGACAGGATCACTTCGTCAGCGTTCGGTTGGTACTCGCGTCCTCACTGATTGGACACGAGTCCTGGCCGAACGCTGACGCAGGAGGGATGGAGGCTAATGGCTGTGTCCTTTATAACGGGCGGCAACTTGCGCCACCTAGCCTAGCCGACACGCAGCACACTGTCTAATAGCTGGTCCACTCGGCCCTCCAGTAGGAAAGGCAGGGAATTCAGCCTACGGTCCTGCTATCTATAGGTGGTGTTGGAAGTACAGCAATTTTGCCCCGTCGACCGAGCAGAATACGTTTTTTGGCGACTTCGTTGAGCTACGTTCACTTCTTTTTCATCCATGTTCCATCTTCCTTAAAATTAACCTCCTTGTAAACCAAGAGCTAGAGCGGAAGTTCGACAAAAATACAAATACTGGGGCTTCAAGGAGGTCCCTTTTAAGATCTTCCTACCACATTCGAAGGCATCTTGTTTTGCTTTAACTACGTATACTTTTGTAATCAACTGGTGGCACTTAAGCGTAAAAAAAAAAACCGGTTGCTGTAGCATTGTGCATGTCAAGCGTTAGCTACGGATGTTTGTTATTTGTCACCCTAAAGCCTCAATTTCACTTTCTCAAAAACGAATCCCCGCAATATTCGTGGTTTGAATGACGCGTGCCATTTGCAAGTTTCTCCTTGAACTTCTTGCCATGCGGCATTCGGAGCACTGATCTCACGGTGGCCTACGTTCGAATCTGTAAGCTCACTGTCTTCTGTATGATGTATTCGCGGTGAGAAGCTCGCTGGGGGCATTTCTGTTATGTCTTAATTTTCATAGTGCACAGAAGCTTGGCACTGCACGTGCTTGCACCAGCAGAGGAAGTTGAGGTATCCACACTCTGGATTGTGAAAAAAATTCTATCAGGCGGCGATACCCAAACTTCTCGCCGCGACTAAGCAGTGTGACCCCGGCCTAATGCCTTATAATACCCGACTCTCATTAAAGCGGCAAACAAAATCCTCCGACACCGAGACGCACCAGCGCGTACCAGCATGCTCACGAAGATACCTTTAGCAGATTTGCTGCCTCTAAGGGCTCGTGAAGTAAGCACGAGCGATTGCAAGCCTGTTAAAGATGCCTTCGCGTGCAAGCCGCACGTGCTTGGGCTTGTTGGTGTCAGTTGCTTCTGCTTGCATATCTATAAGTTTCCTCCTTCAGCGCGAGCTCGCCGGCTTTAGCGCGTGCCTGCGCGTTCACCCTTGTGTTAGCAAGGGCAGAAAACTCG
>JAZHYW010012021.1:0-18116 GCA_037355805.1 Ixodes ricinus
GGTATAGTTACGCTCCGCTGCCGACAGTGTGTGGCTCGCAAATGCAACGGGTCGTAAGGCCCCATTATGTTCCTGTAGAAGCACTACTCCTAGTCCGTACTCGCTGGCGTCAGTTTGTAGCACAAATGTGGCATTGAGATCGGGAAGTCTGAGGGACGCTGTATCGGCAATGGCGACTGCCAGCGTTCTAAATGCTTCCTCGTGAGCTGCAGTCCAATTCCATGGGACATCCCGGCGCAGCAGCTCATGAAGAGGTCGGGCCAAATCGGCACAGTTCGATATAAATTGGCGGTAGAATCCCACCATGCCGAGATATCGCTGTAGACTCTTTTTGTCCTGAGGAGTCGGAAATTCTATCATTGCTTTCAACTTCTCCTCCTGTGGATGGAGGAATCCATGTTCCACCACGAATCCAAGAAGCGCTACCCTACTTGACGCCAGCTGTACCTTCTTTGGGTTAATCGTCAGTCCTGCATCATTCATCCGCTGCAGAACAACTTGCAAATGGTTAATATGGTCGTCCAAGGTCTTTGAAAACACCACTACGTCGTCCATGTAAGCCATTGCACAGTTAAATTTAGCATCCCCCAAGACGGTGTCCATGAGCCTCTGGAAGCTTGCGGGAGAATTAGACAGGCCGAAGGGAAGTCGATCGAATTCAAATAGGCCCCTCTGGCAAATGAAGGCCGTCTTAGGAGTGTCAGCTTTGGCGACAGGAATCTGGAAAAACCCTCTACTACAGTCAAGAGTGGTGAAAATGCTTGCCGATCCCAGTGCATACATTACGGACGAGATCGATGGGAAAGGGTATGCATCCCTTCTCGTTATTGCGTTAAGAGGTCGATAGTCCACGCATAAACGCGCTGTTCCGTCTTTCTTGGGCGCCAGGACAATAGGAAAGGCCCACGGACTGTTTGAGGGGCGTACCGTTTTGGTCTCGATCATTTCTTCTAACGCGCGGTCGAGCAGCTCTCTTTTATGAACACTCAAAGGGCGCGCGTTGAATCGAATTGGTCGGGCATCCCCGGTATCGATTTGATGTTCTAGTATATTAGTCTTCCCGGGAATCTCAGTGAACATGTGAGAAAATGGCTTCAGCACTTTCGCAAGACGTTCGCGCTGAATATCTGTCCCAGAGAATGAACTCAAGGCTACACGTATATTTTGTCCTACGTCGGTGATCAGCGAAACGTCTGCATTTTGTTCAGAACGGCGTGCTTCGCCTCGTGGGAGACGCTCTGGTATTGTCTGAGGTCTCACTGGAAAGTTAAAAGGGGTTGAGTTCCAGCCATACCGGTATTCTCCCATTGCGAGGTCTAGGATGATGCCCTCTCTGGTTATAAAATCCCTCCCAAGAATGATGCCACAAGCGAGACCTGGCAGGTAAGTAAGGTATTGCCGACATTTCCGTCCATCATAGGAGAGTTGCAAGCGAGCTCCCTCGCTAGCGGATATTACTTCGTTCGATGCCATACGCAACTTTTTTTGTGAGGATCGCATAGATATACTACGGTCTTTACACAATTGTTTTACAAAGTCTCCAAAAAGAGATATTGTGGCACCCGTATCTAAAAGGGCTGCAATTTTCTGCCCGGCAATGTCAACTATGATGTAAGGTTCTCTGGCTCCGTTTCTAGTTCGTCGCGTCGCATCAAGAGATGGAACAAAATCGATTGGTGCACAGAAACGAAATGGCCAAACCAGTTTGGCGCGAATTTGTCTCCATGTCACCGCCGATGATGGCCCACTTACCCGCCGGACGCTAAACCATGTTTGTAGTGCCGTCATCATCGCGATGAAGCGGGCAACCCATTGACCGGCCCGTCCTATCCACTCACTGCTGGAGCGTGGTTTGGGTTTGACCTGTCGCGGGTTATTGTCCCGAGATGTACGCGCTGTCCTAATCCTACGACCGTTATTCAAATCCGATGAGGTACTCAGCTTTGCGATGTCATGCTGAGTGACTCCGGGAACGTCTGGGGGAGAATCACTGCTTGCTGCAGTGGGATCCTCGGACATGTTGAGAGGCGCCACGGGAGGCGCCTCGTCCGGCACCTCCATGCTTCCGAAGGGTCCACCGCTAGCCGCAGTGGGATCCTCGGACATGTCGGGAGGCGCCATGGGAGACGCCTCGTCCGGCACCTCCATGTCTCCGAAGGGTCCACCGCTGGCCGCAGTGGGATCCTCGGACATGTCGGGAGGCGCCACGGGAGACGCCTCGTCCGGCACCTCCATGTCTCCGAAGGGTCCACCGCTAGCCGCAGTGGGATCCTCGGACATGTCGGGAGGCGCCACGGGAGGCGCCTCGTCCGGCACCTCCATGTCTCGGAGGAACCCCTGGCTTTGCGAAGCCTGGTCCTCGGACAGGTTTCGATTCACCCGGCCAGCATTAATGGCCGTGCCATCGTGGAAAGGCGGGTCGAAGGTTGGGTCTCCTCGTGTGACCAGGGCTGCCTCACGGAACCGTGAGGACCAAAAGGTGCGGGAGACTTGTGGCCTGGATAGAAAATTCGCCGGCGACTGGCAAGCCCTCATTATCGCCGGCTTACCTCGTTTCCCGACTGGAAGGCTGTAGAAGAAGACGGGCAGTTTCTGCGGAAATGACCTACGCCACCGCATTGAAAACAACGAGGTGACGGTATCTGCTCCGAAGTTTGGGATGGCTGGAGTCGCCGGGGCATGGCAGCCGCGTAATAGTTACTTCTTTCCCGGTCCGTGATCCATCTCCGTGCCTCATACTGCGTCTCTGGCTGCGGAGCACCGAGTCTCTGCACCAAGGCTCGACCACCGGGAAGAGAATGGGCGTCTTGTGTCAGAGCGTACGCGTGCGGATCGAGCGCACGCGGCATCATTCCAGGGTGGTGCCGGGGATACTGAGCTCGGCCATCTGCAGCACCCCGGTAGGGTGTCCTGCCGGACCAGGCGCATGAGGGTTCCAAAGAGTCCTCAGGTTGGGGAGGTGGTCTATAATTTAGCTCAGCCATAATGTCAGCCTGAATCTGGCTGGCCGCCCGGGCCATGGCGTCTAAGTTTGAAAAGCTGCGACCTCGCAAGTAAGGGTGAAATTGCGGATGGCTTTGTCGGATGGCCCGTGCAACCCTTTCGGCTGGCGAAGCGCTTGGTTCGGCCCTGTCGTAGAGCGTCTGTAGGGCGCGCACGAACTCAACTAAAGATTCATCTCTGTGTTGCGTCCGTGCCCGAAGTTCGTCCCGGATACGTTCAGCGTAATCTGGTGGTAAGAACTCGCTTCTAAAGCGTTCTGCAAAGTCGTCGAAGTTCAAGAACGACTGCTGCCTCCTGCGCCAGTCTGCCGCACTGCCTGTCAATGCGACCGGGAGGACGCGAGCCAGCAGCACTACCTCGGATATACCGGATGCTTCCTGATAGTCGCGAAGCTCTAAAAGAAAGTCGGCGACTGATTTTGTGTCGGCGTATCCAGAGTACTTCGGTATTTCTAGCCGCAATCGCGGCATATCTGTGGCTGGCTGTACAAGAAGTCTAGATGTGGCCTCGCGCTCTTGCAGTAGTCTAATCATACCGGCAAGAAGCAGGGGAAGTTGGTCCTGAAAGGTGTCTACCGGCGGACCGTCAGTGTTAGGGGAGGCATCTGTCGGTGTCGGGGAGGGGCGCCTCTCCGCCTGCAATTCGCGCGACTCGGGGTGCGCGATATCTGGCGGTGAAGCTGACCCCAACGGCGCAATATCGGATCCATCTCCAACTGTATGTGGGTCTCGTTCAATCGGAGGGCCCTCCCCGGCAGGATTTCGTCCCTGGTCTCGAGCGCGAGTTGTCGGTCGCGTATTGCGAGACATTTAAAGAGCGAGTGAAAAGGGCGTGGATGTTAGCCAAAGCGCGATAGATCTACCTTGGTCGTGTCGACGTGTAGCTGCGGTGCTGTCGGGCCCCACGTTGAAGACGCCAAAATGTGGAGACGAAGAAACGAACACCAGTTCTCGCGGTGTCTAAGCTCCGACTGCCCCGCGTGCACGCTCGCCCCCGGTCGTCGCTCCCTCTTTATTCTCTGATCAGTTTTCCGTTCCCCAAACAACATATACTTTATGTCTGAACGAAAGCCAGTTCGCGCTGCCAAACAGCCAAGCTAAACCTAGCCGCTCGTCGAAGGCCCTCGAAACTCTTGGATCCTCCAGCCAAATGGTACTGCAGCGACGCCACGTACATCCGGGACCTTTCCACACTCTGCTGGCATCACAATAATGCATGGCGCGAGTAAGCGCCTGATCGCAATACGCACTCTCGTTCACTGTATCGCAGTTCATAGAGCTCCAGTCCCCGAGACACGCCGTGCCGCCCTCGTCCTGTTCGCGCAGACCCCAGCGTGGTTGTGGCGCGTCCATAAAGACAACAGTTGCCACGATGGATGGCAGCAGAGGTGCCGTAATAAAACTGACTGTCAGACCCGCCTATTCACGCAATCTTGGTTTCTGCTCTAGCCCAGTGCCCACATCGAGTCTGGCTAAACACGGGTTTGTTTGTAACCCTCGTGTTCGATACTTGCAGATTGGGGTCGCTCCTGTGGCCCAAATGAGGTCTACAAAAGATGTGTGGGCAGCAGCTGCGCCGAACACAAGTGTCACGGGCGTGAGCGCCTCGTCTGCACCAATGACTGCGTCAACGGCTGCTTCTGCGCACCTGGCTTCTACCGCAAACGTGACGGCCGATGCGTTCGCAAAAGCCGCTGCTGATTTCTTCCGGACTCACGATGCCCGTAAGCCATCACCGGAAGCATTGCACGGATCGCAACCCCAATAAATAATTTCTTCTTCAAAAATTTTCTTTTGGGATCATCGGGACATGCGATTAATAAAGCATCTTATCTTCTTATGTTAGATGTAGTGTTGTTTTCTTGCATTTTTGAGGAAGAGGGTTGCATGATGGACACAAGGAATGTTTCTTGCCTTAACTGGGGCAAAAAATAAACATATATATATATATACTTGACATGCTGTGCTAACGTATTTGTTTGAGAAGACTTTTTCCTTATAATTGTATTCTTAGAAAACTTTCGAGAGAGCGTGCTTGAACACGTCGGACCTCTGAAGCGCTCTTGCCTTCTTGCATCAATTAAATTCCTCGTTGGCTGTTTAACAGCAAGTATGTCGCTTCACACTTTCTTCGTATATACTCTATTATTAGTTGAAAGCAAAGTCAATAAAATATATTCACTTAAAACAGTTTCGCTAAAATATTACTTTTTTTTAGCCACAGTACTGCCAACCAATTGTATTCCAAGGTCAAATGCACCATGCTAAGAAACTCGAACTCAAACTCAATCCAAGTTTCAAAATACCTTTATTAGGTAAAATTGCAAAGCTTTAAAGGACGGTTACCTGGGTAATATTTGTGAGCATGTTAAGTGTTCGCAGCTCCAGGAGGTAAAAGCATAAAGCCGTTTTCTTAGCTGTTGCCAAAATCTAAAATGCCGCTTGTTTTTATCAAGACAAAGTTATCAAAGTTACGCAAAAAATCGAACAATAGAGCCCATAAAATGTAGCGAGCTCGCAGGTTTTAGTTCCGTTCAGCGTGTTCCATTTTTAATTTTTTATAACCTTAATTTACGTGACGACATTTGAATGGACACTCAACTCCTAAAAATAGTTTTTAAGTCTGGAAAGAAAACGTATGTCGCAACATAAGCTTTCCTCCAATAAAATATTTCGCGCAGTGATTTAAGTTGCCAGACTCATTTTAATTCTTGCTACATAAACCTTGCGCATGACTCGCAAGATTTTGAGCATCAATCTTGCTTAAGATTCGGAAGATTTTGAACAACAATCATGGGTAAGGTTCCCAACATCAGATCTTGCCCAAGATTCGCTCAGAGATGAAAGAAATCTTCCGTGCTTCTAGTTCTTCATTCGATTTTGGGTGAACGTGGGAAGGAAGCAAGTTTTTTATTCGCTCCAAACTCAAAATACTTTTCATAGCATGAATCTTGCACTTAACACTTTATTTTTGCGAAGTTTGTTCTTAATACATATATGTGCAATCTAAGCACCTACACAAATATTTTGAGGGAAGGGAGGAGTGTACCTAAGGGGGACACTGATCACTTCGGCAATCTTTATCTTGTGAAATGCGTTTCCTAACCAGAGACAGTACACAAAAAATTTCGGGTAAGTCAGTGAAATATACTCTCCATAGGTACTGAAGCTCCTCAACGTGTGTACAAATTAACCGCGTACTTTCGATTTGTGTTCTGCTCCCAAAAGCTTCTCACCCCACAACCACTCGGTATAGACAACCATTGATTTTTCATATTTCATCAATCTTTAACGGTATTGTGTTACAACAACTTCAGGATAAAAAATACAAAACATTGTAAAAACTTTACGTCAAAGGTTCGTAAAACTATCGGTCCTCATTTGGGTCAACCAGCAGAAGAAAAAAAAATAAAACACGCATCAAAAAGGGGAGTATATTCTTTTGCTGTCTTTTCTTTTCCAGCGGGCTGCAGAACTCCATTTTAGATCACCCCATATGGGGACATCAGTGAGACCACATGTTATCTGGGCGCCCGGCAGTAATTTGACCTTAGCAACTTTTGCGCCGGAAAATCCCAATCAATTAATCAGGCACACGACGCCAACAGGAACAAAGTGTTATCAAACTCGTCTGGTGATGATTCCACTGGGTTTTCCCCATCTTTCACCTCTTCTTTGTTCTATTCGGCTTACACCATTGTCCTCGTTATCGCAACGGACTCTGGAATATATATAAACCCGTCGATTAGGTTAGAAGTCTATAGACGATTGTTCAACAGCGATCGAACATCGAAGCATCAAAAGATGAAGGCGCTTCTGCTCTCCGGTTTTCTGGTTCTTCTGGCGGCCACTGCAGCCTCTGCAAGAAGTAAGAACAACCTTGAAGCTGGTTCTTCTTTACACTTTTTTAAGACTTGTATACCTTTACTGCTTCGCCAAAGAGAAATCGATTGCAGACTCAGCTTAAAGTACCCGTAAATGCTTTGAGAAACACTCGAAAAACCACATGGAGTTGGGCCACTTATTTATACTCCGGTCTTATATTAACTCTAACCGAAGCTAACACTACGATCTTATGGTGCCAATCAAGCAGTGCCAAGACTGCATCATTAAGGCATTCATCATCTTTGTGCATTAGGTATCACGGTCTATTGCAATCACGCACAGTGAATGCGGACGGATCCTGCGCTTTTTGTGCACGTTATTAATGGAGCCGCCTATAGCGGACGCACAAAGACGTCTATAGTTCGTTTCAGCTTGGGTCCAGACGCAGCCGATGCTACAAGCACGAGCGTGTGGCCCTGAACAGTGCCTGTACTGCACGAGCGCGCGTGCTTGGCAGGGACGCTGGAAACCGGAGCTCGCGCTTGTAGCATCGGCTGCGTCTGGACCAAAGCTGAAACGAAGTACACCGTCATCATGTGCACTTTCGGTGCTGCTTGAGTGACTCCATTGAATCATAGCGTTGGTGTCGGTCTGACGTATTCTGAAACGAAGCATACAAACACGAGGATGCAACCTCTTTTCTAGGCAGGAAGAGCGTTTTACACCTAGCGGTGCCAACTTTTTTCCCCGCGTTTGCCTCAAGTGAATGCTGTACAAAAACTGAGCACTATAGGCTCTGTTATTTATAAGATGCGAAGAAAGCAATTTTTGAGGTCACAAGATTGAGTGTATGGGGTCACCATCGCTCAAAACAAAGAAATTCAGACCTCACCTTGTATGTTTTCTTTAAATAAATCGCTGAGCATTTGAACGCATTGCAGTAGTCTCCAGTCGCTTACATTTTTCTTTTATTTCACTGTGGGTTTATCGTGCCTTTTCCGTTTACGTATAACAAATTCTTAGAGTTATTAAGTATTTTTTTTAATTAATCATTGTTGTATGTTTTAGCCGAGTGTGTTTTTGCTTTGTGACTGCAAAGGCTACAGCAACGGAAGTTGGATTAGTTTAGTGCTCACTGAAAGGGGTAAAATGCCGCATCTGATGATTTCTGCGTGCTAATTCATGCATCCGACTGCCAAATTGAAACAATATAACATGCAGAACTACCCTCCAACCTCTTTTCTTTTAAATATTGACTTAACCGCAATAACTTCCCGCATAGCTTATGTGCTGCCCGTCCAGAACGGCCGATGGCCCAGCTTGTATTGTTGCACGCTGCACACGTCCTACCCACTGCAAGTACCCAAAACCTGTGACTGACTACAAAAATGTCGTTAAAAGTGCATTTACAGAGTTATGCTTTCCATCTTCCCTAAGATAGGTGCTTCATTAAGTAATTTTATTTTCAAATAGCTCACGTTATGTTTTCAATTATTACCAATCTAGGGTGAACGGAAAGATGCATGGATTGATCTTCGTTCTATCACTTGCAGTAGCGGCCGACTTGCCTTGGGTGTGTGGTCCCAGGGAGGTCTTCAAGGAATGCGTGAGCAGCAGCCTGAGCCGAACTCAAGTGCGGCATGGAAGGCATGCCAATCGGTTGCACCAAAGACTGCGTCAGCGGCTGCTTCTGCGCTCCAGGCTTCTACCGTAAGGGGCACAGGGAATGCGTTCCCCGGAGCGAGTGCCAAATCGAGCCCCTCAAGCCCATGCCTAAGGCTTGAACGAATTGTCAAGGCCGTTCCGGATCTCACTGGCGAGAGTGAACAGCTCCGAAATAAAACTAGATTGTGTGAGAAGAACTTTCGTGTTTTCGTTGTTCTTACTCGGGAATTCGCGCATGCCGAAGCGTAAGGACCTTAGTCAAGGTTGTTTTATTTCCCAGTATAACTCAAAATATCTTCGATTATTCTATGTGCAAAGAAGAGGAAAACAAATGCAGGTCCTATGGAAATCTCAAGGACGTCTATTAGCACAGCATGCTTCGCCGTGTCAAAACTAGCTATTCTCTGGATATTGTTATATTGAGGTACAAGTTCCTTTCGAAAGCGAACTCAACGTACACGGTGAGAACGTAGGAGTTTCAGAAGACAAAAAATATCCATGCTATAAAAATTGAGAGAATATGTAGGGGAACACAAAGAAGCATACGTAATAATCGTGTTTATTTGTGGCTCTTCTGATGTAAATGAAAAAAGTTCTGAAGCGATATCAATATTTAAGTAAATGTCTTGAGCTAAAAAGTCGCAAAAATACACGAGAATAAAAATACAAAGTACCACGACCAACATGTAAACCTTGTTTCTGCGAAAACTTTCGGATATTCCGAATAATATTGCGTTTCAGCAAAAAAGAGGCTGTTTTCGTCAACAAACTGGTAGGCACGGCGGAAGACCTCCGTCTTCGGAGCGGGGATGGAGAGACTGAAGATAGGAAGTACCTCATAATGCTTTATCGCTGTACGCGTTTGATACCACCATCTTTGTTGTATGTCCATGTCTGCTTGGCGAAAGCATTTAATTTTATTTAATTTTGGTTCGTCAAATTTTTACCGATTAACCGGTTAAACAAATTAATCGCGATTAACGCATTACTCGATTAATCGGTGAGGTTAATCGATCAATTGCCCA
Organism: Ixodes ricinus; assembly: GCA_037355805.1. Lineage (NCBI taxonomy): Eukaryota > Metazoa > Arthropoda > Arachnida > Ixodida > Ixodidae > Ixodes > Ixodes ricinus. The sequence continues at coordinate 9,518 of JAZHYW010012021.1, forward strand.
GCCCTAGTCACGTGTCTAGTGGCCAAAATCGAACAACATGGCGATAGCCAAGAGAGCGTCACTTTTGCCTGGTGAACGGGATATCAGTTTGTCGCTCTAAGCCCCTGCACCTGGTGGGTACCCCCTCCGCGGGAGTTCCACAACTGAGGCAATCTACAACGTTGCCTATTCACGAACGCGCTGATGTGACGTGTGAGACCGATCTCACTGAACGTTCCAGGCATGCGTGACTCCGCCATAACTGTGTATAGTTAAAGTGAACTAGGGGAGGGATAGTGAGCTCAGAGAGCGCACACGGCTGCCGCACTTCGTGTCAATGGCACGCGAGGGCGCCCCTAAAGGTTGGGCTGTAGTGGCGCATGCCTCGCACTGCATTTGCTGCTCTACGTGCGTTGTCGTCGTCGTCGTCGTCGTCGGTGCCGGCCTAGTCCATCCCGTATTGCGCTTCATTCGACATAAGCGACAGAAAACGTCTGGGAAAGTTCTGAACGAAGGCCATTTTGCGCTGCCAAACCGCCAAGCCAAACCTGCTCGCCGAAGGCCCGCGGAACGCTTGGATGCCCAACCCATGTTACCGCAGCGCCGCCGCGTACATCCGGGACCTTTCCCCGCTCGCTGCTTCAGGGTAATTCATGGCGCGTGTCAGCGCCTTATCGCATTATGCACATTCTCGTTCACTGTATTGTAGTTCAAAGAACTCCAGTTCACGAGACACCTCGTGTCGCCACGTGCCTGCTCGCGCAGAACCTCAGCGGGGTTGTAGCGCGTGCATAAAGACTTGAGTTCCCAGAATGGATGGCAGCAGAGGTGCCGTAATAAAACTGGCTGTGAGATCGGCCAAATTCACGCAATCTTGGTTTCTGCTCTCGCCCAGTACCCCCACCGAGTCTGGGTAAACACGGGTTTATTCGTAAACCGCGTGTTCGATACTTTCAGACTGGGGTCGCACCTGCGGCCCCAATGAAGTCTACGAACAATGTGTGGACAGCGGCTGCGCTGAACACAAGTGTCACCACCGTGAGTGTCTCGTCTGCCCCAATGACTGCGTCAGCGGCTGCGTCTGCGTGCCTGGCTTCTACCGCAAACGTGACGGGCGCTGCGTTCGCAAAAACCGCTACTGAGATCTTGCAGACTCGCGACGCGCGTAGGCCATCATCGGAAGCATGGCAACGGAACTCAACTGCTATAAATAATTAAAAATATGTATTTTTGGGGGGTACCATCAGGACATGCGATTAATAAATTATCTTATCTTATTACGTTAAATGTAATGTTGTATTTTTTATTTTATGTTTTTCTTCTTAGAGGGAGTCTAGGATGACAGGGTGAAGGACACGAGGAATGTTTCTTGCCTCAACTGGCGCGAAAAAATAAACAAATATATATATACTTGACATGCTGTGAAAACGTAACTGTATCAAAACCTTTTCCTTATTAAATGTTTTTTTTAGAAAACTTAGAAAGCTCGTGTTTGAACACATCGGACATTTGAAGCGCTCTTGCTTTCTTGCAAAAACAAAACACCTCGTTGGCTGTTTTACAGCAAGTACTTCGGTTCGCACTTTGTTCGTGAATACTGTATTAATAGATGTAACCAAAATAAATAAAACAAAATTGATCAAAAATGTATCGCTAAAATATAAGTTTTTTTTTTCTTTTTTTGGCCAAAGCACTACCAAATAATTATATACCAATGTGAAGTGCACCATACTGAGGAAATTCAAACTCAAGTTCAAGCCAAGCATACCGTCAAATCGCAAAGCTTTGAAGGTTGGCTACCTGGTTAATATTTGTGAGCATGTCAACAGTTCACAGCTCCAGCAAATAAAAAAATAAACCCATTTTTTTAGCTTTTGCCAAAATCTAAAATGCCGCTTGTTTTTATGAATAGAAAGTTACGAAAGTTACGCGAAATAAAAAAAGAATCAATCGTTTGCCACACTATGTTACATACACAAGAACCAGTAGGGCGCACAAATGTAGCAAGCTCACAGTTTGTAGTTCCGTTCACCCAGTTCCACTTTAGGTCCCTCTAGCCTTAAAGTTACGCGAGTACGTTTCGATGGACACTCAACTCATAAAAATAAAAAAGTGTATTAAGTCTTTGGAAAGAAGACGTAGGTTGCAACATAAGCTTTCCTCCAATAAAATAATTCGCGCATGGTTTACGCTGCCAAACTGGCCTTAATTCTCGCAACATAAATCTTGCGCATGATTTCAAAGGTTTTGAGTAAAATCTTGCTCAAGATTCGGAAGATTTTGAGCATAAATCATGAGGAAAATTAGGAAAATAAATTTTGCCCAAGATTCTCGAGATTGGGAAGATTTTGAACATTAATCTTGCACAAGATTCGCAACGCAAATCTTGTGCCAAACTCGCCAGAGGTAGAACATAACTTTTCCGTGCTTCCATTTCGGAATTCTATTTCTGGTTTACTTGCGAAGGAAGCAAGTTTTTTTATGTGCTAATCCAGGCACATAAGCGAATATTTTAAGTGATCAGTGTACCCAAGAGGGATACTGATCATTTCGCAAATCTTTATTATGTGAAATGCGTTTCCTAACCACGGAGTGTACACAAACAATTTCGGGAAGCTCAGTGGAATATACATTCCCTAAAGACTAAAGCTTATAAATACTGAAACCCCAAAAACACAAAATATCGACCACGTTTCTTTTCATTTTTTTTTTCATATTTTATCAAACTTTGACTGTATTTGTGTGACAACATCTGCACCATAAAAAATACAAGACATTCTGAAACCTTTACGACAAAGATCCGTAAAACTATCAGTCCTCATTTCAATGACCCGGCAGAAAAAAAAAGTAAAAAACTGGCATGTAAAAAGGAAAGGTTCTTTTCGTTGTATTTTTTTTCGGCCGGCCACAGATCTTTATTTTTGATCACCCCATAACAGGACATCAGTGAGACCACAGGTTATCTGGGGCGCCCGGCCGTAATTTGACCTTGGCAGCTTTTGCGCCGGGAAACCCCTCAGTTAATCAGGGAGACCTACCACAAGGAACGAAGTGTTAAGAAACCCGTGTGGCGATAATTCCGTTGGGTTTTTCTGATCTATCACCTCTTCTTTGTTCTATTCGGCTTACACCATTGTCTTCGTTATCGCAACGGAAACTCTTAAATGTATATAAACCGGTCGATTAGGTTAGAAGTCTATAGACGGTTGTTCAACAGCGATCGAACATCGAAACATGAAGGCGCTTCTGCTCTCCGGTTTTCTGGTTCTTCTGGCCGCCACTGCAGCCTCTGCAAGAAGTAAGACAACCTTGAAGCTGGTTCTTCTTTCACTTTTTTCATACTTGTATACCTTTACCGCTTCGCCAAAGAAAAAGCAGTTGCTGACTGGGCTTAAAGAACGCTTAAATACTTTGAGCAACACTTGACAAAACACATGTAGTAGCGCCATTTATTTTTACTCCGACTTGCATTAACTCTAACCACAGCCAACACTACGACCCTATGGTGCCAATCAAGCAATGCCAAGACTGCATCATCAAGGCATTCAGCATCTTTGCGCATTACGTATCACCGTCTTATGCAATCACTCACAATGATTGCGGAGAGATCCTGCGGTCTTTTGTGCACGGGATTGGTTGAGCCGGGTATATCACACGCACAAAGGAGTGTAGGGCCGCCCGGACATGAACTTTCGGCGCAACTTTAGCGCCTCCATTGAATCACAGCTTTGATCACAGTCGTACTTAATCTGAAAGGAAGTGGAGGCACCCGAAAATGCAAACTTTTTTTGATGCAGGAAGAGGGTTCACCCAATGCGGTGTCGACTTTTTGCCCCACGCTGGTTTTGGGTGAATTCTGTACAAGAACTCAGCACTATGGCTCTTTTATATATAAGTTGTGGGGAAAACTACTTTATGACGTCACAAGATTGGGTGTATGGAGTCACCATCATTCAAAAACAAACAGACTCAGATCTTACCTGGCATGATTTTTTTTAACATTTCTCTGAACGTTCACAGGCATTGCAGCAGTTTTCAGTCACTTACATTTGACTTTTATTTCACTGTACCTTTATAAAACATTTTCAGTTTCCGCATAACAAGTCCTCACTGCAATTACTACTTTTTCAATTAATTATTTTTGTATGATCTAGCTGAGTGCTTTTTTGTGACTGTATAGACTACAGCAACAGAAGTTGGCCCAGTTTAGTGCTCGCTGAAAAGGTAAAATTCCGCACGGGGTGCTTGGCGCGTGCTAAGTCAGGCAGCCGACTTCCAGATTGCAACTATAGAAAATGTGAAACTACCTTCCAACTTCTTTTTTTCTTTTTTTGCATATTGACATACCCACGCGACTCCCCGTATAGCTTACGTGCTGAAAGTTCTGAACGGCGCATGGGCCAGGTTATATCGTCGCACCCTATACAGATTCGACCGACTGCAAGTACCGAAGACCTGTAACTGGCTACAAACGAACGAATTTACAAAGCAATGCGTTTCTACCTCTCTAAAATAGTTGCTTCATTAGGTAAATATATCTTAAACTAGCTCACGTCATCTTTTTAATTGTAATCTAGCTAGGGTGTACGAAATGATGCATGGTTTTATCTTCGTTCTATCACTTGTAGTTGTGGCCGACTTGCCCTGGGTATGTGGTCCCAGGGAGGTCTTCAAGGAATGCGTGAGCAGCAGCTGTGCCGAACTCAAGTGCGGCATGGAAGGCATGCCAGAAGCCTGCACCATGGACTGCGCCAGCGGCTGCTTCTGCGCTCCAGGATTCTACCGTAAGGGGCACAGAGAATGCGTTCCATGGAGCGAGTGCCAAATCGAGCCCCTCAAGCCCATGCCTAAGGCTTGAATGAATTTCAAGGCCGTTCCGGACCTCACTGACGAGAATGAACTGTTCTTAAATAAAACCTAGTTTGTAGGCGAAGAAGCTTTCCTGTTTTCATGTTTTTACTAGAGAAATACGCCGCGCGCGCTGAAGCGTAAGGACTGAGGGCAAAGTTCACTTGTTTCCCCAGAATCACTCGAAATGTGGCTGATTGTTTCTGTTCAAAAAAGTGAAAAAGAAATGCAACTTCTATGGAAATCTCAAAGACGTCTTGGAACTGATGGTAAAATTCCATTTGAAAGAACTGCACAGCATGCTTTTCCTTGTCAAAACGGGGTATTCCCTCGATATAGTTTTATCGACGTACACGTTTATTCCGCAATTGGATTTGAAAAAATTAAAACTTTGCATACCATAAAAATCAAGGGAAGATATTCGGTTACACAGGGAAGCATAAGCAAAAATCATGTTTAATTGCAGCTCTTCTGCTGTGATGAAAGACCTTTTATGAGTTAATCATAAAAACGCACGAGAAGATAAATATAAAAACCATAATAAACATGCATAAATTGTTTTCGAGCAAACTTTCAAATATTTCAACAAAAAAAGAGACTTTTCATTAATAAACTGATAGCCACGGCTGACGCCGGGGTGGAGCAGGGAGAGAAAGACTGAAAATAGGAAGTACCTTATAATGCTATATCGCAGCACGTGTTTGACGCCACCATCTCTTGCTGCGAATAACCTTAATTTAAATTGTTATCTTTATCATTCGTTCAATACCATACGCGCCGAAAAACAAAGGGAGAAAAGAAAACAAAACCGCGCGGGGCCGTAAAAAAGAAAAAAGTCGGGACTTTAATTTACGCTGTGAAGTTGTTTGGCCAGCGAAGCTGTGGTGCCACCTGCAACGATGGCCAACAGCACTATACGAAACGAATGGCAAAAGAAAAGTAAATGCAGAGCACCAAGTTTTTTATATATACGGTGTTTCATGTAAGAGTTACAAAAATTGTAAAATTAGAGGATTCGAGGTAAAAAGATAATTTTTTAAACCACTTTACTCCTGGTGGCGGGCGTCAGAAAATGAGTGATACCTACTAATTATAGTTCAATAATTAACTGAAATGACTAATTTACTTTTTAATTAGTCAAACTATACATATGGTTGCAATTAGAATCTTGCTAAGGCGTAGTAGTGCACTAAGGTTACCACTCGTGGAGCAGGTGTGTACAAGGCTGACGGTTGCGCTAAGGCGCCGGCGTGATTTTTCCGCCTCTGATGAGAGCCTTAGCTTGTACCTGCTCCACGACAGGTAACTTTAGCGCACTTCTACGCTCTTCACGCGCACAAAGTCTTTCTGAAAATTATTGAATTTGTGGTTTTCGATGACGTTCAGTAAGTTTCTAATTGGAACCAAATGTTTATTTTCACTAATTGTAAAGTGATTAGTAATTTTTATTTAATAGCGAACAAATTAGTAATTATCACGCATTTTCTGACTTCCACCAACACGAGTAATGCGATCCCGAGAAAAGTATCCTTTTACCTTAAGTGCACTAATTTTAGGAATTTCGTCCCACTTATATGAGACATCCTGTATAAAAGACTGGTGATATCACTCCCCACGTCGCAAGCTGCCGTCGCCGCGGCAGCTTGCGCAGCAGTACTCTTTACCTCGAAACGCTTGCAGTGAACCCTGCGTGATTCACACTGTTGTCAGGAGTGCCTTAATGTATATTACGTAGTTCGGATGCTATTTTGCGCTTGTTCTTTATTGAAAAGAATGCTGTGTTGTATGTTGTATGTGTGATGTACATTTTTCGCCTCAATCGCTGAAAGTGTTTTTTTTTTTTCTTTTTTTCGTGCGGATGCCGACACGAAAATATCCCGCCTACGAGTCATATACAGCTTCGCTGTAAAGCGCCGAGCTCTGTCTGGAATGATTACTGTTCAGAAAGACCTAGAGCCGTATATACCGATAGTTTGGTGAATGGGAGGTGCGGGCAGAGCCAAGTCTTGGACGTGGACCAGACGCAGAAAGAGGGATTGGCGTTCTCTCGTGGCCAGTCAGCAACCGAAAATAATCTCGTAGTGGTGGTAGCGAGAAACAGTTTCAATAAGTGCGTAAGAGTTAAAGGTAGCACGTCTTCGTGGTTGAAAATATGGTGCACATGATGTTTCGATTGCGATAATGCAAAAAGATTAAAGAAACGATTTTGCCGCTCGAACACTCTTTGAGTCGAAGGGAGCCTAACTGCTCAGACTGCAGATACCTGGCCGTCGACGCCATGCGTACGGATAACGCCAATAATTCTGACAGTCATGTAAATTTCATTTTTTAATTATTTTTGTATATATTTTTACTATATTTTTTCAGTCACCGCGATTTACTCCGACGCACTTATTAATTTTGTTGCTCGCGACCACCGCTAGAGTATTATTCACGGCTTCTGGTTGGCCATATTCGAAATTGTGAAGTCGCCCTGCAACAGGCCCTACCCGTTTTCGGCCAGTGGCGCCTCCTCATGTGCCTCATATACTTTCCAATGGATGGCCAAACTCTCTATATAGGCACTTCATTGCAAAACGCCACCAAGCGGCGCTCCAGTCTTGGACGTTCCAGAGAACTTCCGGATCATGAAAAGAATAAAGAAGCCCACCTTACCACCGCTGCTTGAAATGTCAATGTAATTTTTAACCACCGAATTTCCAAGTGAACGCAAAAACAAAAAGAAGCGCGAGATCTCTTAAAAAGTTTCGAATATTCTTGTAAACCAACTTGCTTCCTCCAAGACATTAAAACGTCCAGCCGATGGCCCTCGTTAAATCTCCAACTTTGATGTATATGTATAGCATTTCTGCTTTCTAGCACTTGTGACAAAAGCAAGCTCGATAGGCTTGCAAGACGGAGCGACCGAAAGTCACTTAAAACACAAGCGGTAGTTCATGTTTGTAAACAGCGAAAGGGTCTATATACGGCTCTGTGTAGACCTAAAGCCGAGCTGCCTCTGTCTCACTGCACTCGTCAAACGCGTTCGACGAGTGCAAGCATAGTTTCCTATATACTGACAAAGCCTGGCAGATCGTCACTAGAAGCGGAGAGCCGCGTAACTGGCGCGCCGCTGCGGCCGAGACGCCGTAACATACATCTCCCGAGCAACAAAGTGTATTTCGGTTCCTTGCCACTGCAAAAGCAGTGCGCTGACGTCCAGGTTCCCCGAGAAATGGCTCTTTGATGCTCTGTGCTACCAGATCCTCGCGCTCCAAATCTGCGACCTGCCACCCTATTCGCAACTCCAGCCCGCCGCTCGCCCTCCCGCGGACGAACGGAGAACCAGAGGAACGGGGACGGCAGCGGCGGCGACGGCGCGGTAGCGGTGGCAGGGGCTGTCGGCCTTGATGCGTAAAGCCATTTTAACGAAAACCTGAGCGCGTTAAAAAGGAATTTATGTGCTCCGCCTTGCAACAGCCTCGCACAAAGGACCGGGATGTCTAATTTCATTACGGACTTTACGTATATCGCATACGCTGCGGATTTCTGGTCTTGTGCATGACCGCCAGCTCGATCTGTGCTCAAAGTGACGGAAAACACTCGCGCTAGTAATGTAGGGCTCTAGCGTGTGGTCTACGAAAAGTCTATTCATTGCCCTCGGTAGGGAGAAAACTGGTCACGCAATGATATGTCGAGCAATACGCATCGGGAATGGGTTCGCATTTAAAGGGCGTAGGAATATGATGATTTATTCCAAGCACTTTTAAGATATAAAATAAGCGTATTTGCT
>JAZHYW010012022.1:0-14505 GCA_037355805.1 Ixodes ricinus
AGCTTTTAGAAAGCATATTTTTGCGTAAAAACTAACGGAAAAAAACTCTTTTTGTAGTAATATTTATTGGAGTTTAGTACAAAATGCGGGGCGCGTGTTGTTTTCTAAAAATCTTTAGTTCGCAAGGTTTTGCAGTATAATTAATTTTGTTTTTATACAACCCTGCCTCAGCGGGGATTTCAGGTAGCGCGTCCTGAGTTAGGTGCATATTAACCACGGTAGTAAACCGCGGCGTGTCCGCTTGGGAGTCGGGGGCGGTACCTCGAAGCCCCTTCCACAGTATCTGTTCTGGCCTCAAAATTGGCCGATTACAACGAAAATGGAAGTCACGTGCAGTTCCTGGACTGGCCGCTGCGGGAGAAGTGGCGGCGTTGGGATCGCCATTAGCTCGGTTCTCGTGGACGGATCGGTGCCACTTTTTTCAGAGCAGTCTCTATGGCAGTTTCCCAACTGAGTGGTTCTAGTAACGGTGCCATGTGCATATACTTTGGCCACGATCTGAGCAGCCCTGGTTGCAGCCCTGCTCCCGAGAAATCTGGATATTCTTTCCGGCGGGCACACAATACTTAGACAGCATGGTTGGCGCTGATATGGATTGCAGGAGGTGGATAACAGGACAACCAGTGCCCAGAAAATAGGTTGAGCACGACACAGAGCACGCACAGAAAACGATTGTCGCCGCCATGTTGAAATAAAACTAAGATGAGCCAGGCCAAGCTTGAGTTTAGTACACAACCAACATACTTCATTACAAAGAATTAGATAAATGTTAAAAACAAAATGTTTTACGTTTAAACGTTATAATGTATGTCGACTAAAACAGGAACATTCACGTTGCGTCAAATGAGTTTCGTCGTAATCCACTGTCGTCGGAACCAGCGAACGTCGCCGCATCGCCATCGCCATCGTAACCAAAAAGAAAAAAAAAGCAAGCTGCAAACTTTCGGGCGGATACCATAGAGTAATCTACACAAGGTAAAGAGCGGACACTTCCATAGGCCCCAGCGGCCCATTTAGCTGGCAGGGAGCGCACCCAGCGGCCGTCGTAGTCCCCAACTGAATGAATGGAGTCACAATAAAAACAACTTACCGGAAGAATAGATATCTAGTTTGGCGTAGTGTGTTGGGCGGTAGCCTGCGCCATCTGGTTTGCCGCGAGTTATGTTTTTCCTACTATTCCCGCCTGCCAAATTTCAGCTGTAATTACTTCACACGTATGTGTGAATCCTAATGTGGACAACTCATGGACAATACTAAATACAGTTAACACTGACTTTACAAGCCAGGAACCCATGTAGGTTTGTGCTGCCCAGAAGAACACCACCAGGGAGTAATCAACAAAGTTTATTTTTCGCAACAAAAAATATGATGGGCAGTTTGTGCCTCGTATATAATTACAAAAACAACAAAACACAAGCACCGTGTATCGAGGATTCACAAACAGTACATCCTACAGAAAAAGACAAGCATATTATGGCATGCATGAAAATCTTATCAAAGAACTGGAATTACAACTGCAATTGGATTGAAAGCCTGTTTTGTATTCTCAAGCAAGTTCCATGGAAGGCGCACACACATATATAACATATGCAGCATCAGCAACAAATACTGAAAAAACTGGCCATGCAGTATCAAAGCTCGTTGATCTAATGCAATTTGTATGCAAATAAAATGTTCAGCAGAAGAATTCTGATATGCACGATGACCACAATGAGAAAAAATAGACAAGTAAATGCCTAAACGAGATTGCCACTAGTATAGACCTACTTAGTTTGTGACATAGTCATTAAATAACCCTAACACAGCCTGCACTGCACAATTAAACATACCTTGCTCCTGCCGATTTAAGTAACAATATTGACCAAAATAACAAGAACTGAAAGCCAACCGACGGACTAATGCAGGTTTTACGTTGATGTCACGCTTAACATGTCACATTTAACATGTAAGTTTTAACATGACCACTACCATAAAAAGCACACATGAAATGGCTGACAAAAGACTGCTACAAGCAGACTGGTGCCCGATGTACCTGCGACCCACTCATCACAAATGATTCCACCAAGGCTTGGCATGCAATCTGCACTGCCTAATTAAGTACATCTTACAGGGTGTCTACCAAATGACTTCTTCCAAAGTCCATGATTTTTCCAGGTTTTCCTTGACTATTTCGATAAAATTCCCTGGCTGTTCCTTCCTTCGAAGGATGACATTTTGGGCAATGCTATTCAGCAGAGCCGTGGCGACACCTGATCGCCGGGCTTCGTTACGCAACACCGTGCCACTTTCACTGGTCACTTTCCCTGATTTAGCCAACCTTTTGTCAGTTTCCCTGATAATTTCCTGACTTTCCCAGGTGATCCGAAATTCCCTGAGAATTTCAGGCTTGCCAGGTTGGTAGACACCCTGATCTCAATCTCCTTCAGGCTTCACATATGTGTAAAGCAGAAACAATGTCCAAAAGAAAAGGAAGTTGCATCCAAGATGAGTGACCTAAGAGAGTATTAACAAAGATCAAAATGGGAACTTACACATTCCACATGACCATAATAGGAAATAACAGACATGACCATCTAAAAAAGCAGTTACTACAATAGACCAGTAGAGGAGTAGAGTGCAACCTGCTTGCTGCAAATTATCCCAACAAATGGCTAGTGTGCAGTCTGCACGGCCCAATAAAATCCCAATAAAATTAATTTTACTCTTGCAGATATCTTATGAAATGCAACATAAAGGCTCAAACGCATCACCAGAATGAAGTTCTACCCACTGAACTTTTCAAGCTGTACACCAGAGACGCGAGAATGAAAGCGAACTTTATCCAAGTTTCTATTTACGAAACGGACATGCCAGCACAATCGAATCCTGCAAAACATTTTTAGAAACCGTGCACGACATTCTGGAGTGCAAAAATAAAATCACCAACAACCTGTCGTCTCGTGGAACTCGGAAGAACTGGCTTCTGGCTTCTTGCGCGTTTTATTACTGTTTCCGCACCAGGCTACGCAACAGTAGCTGCCGTAGCCAAACATCCTGGCGGCATCAGCTGGGAAACGAAAAGAGCACAAGTCAATTTGAGATTACGCGAATTTAGTGCCTTCATTTCATAGCAATTTGGAAACCAAAATTGTTGAAGCGACAATAAAGAGTGGTGATAAAGAAAAGCCTTCACATTACTGTCACACCCCATTTCTTTGTATTTTCCTCGTGAGCGCGCTTTGCTTAGGATGGCCTCGCCCTAAGCAAAGCGCGCATGAAGGCTACCTGTACCCTGCTTCATACCTGGCGCCAGGTACAACGCTGTCAAAGCTGCTGGCGCGAAAGCCAGGCGCTGGCTTTCGCCTGGCTTCGCCAGGCGCGAAAGCCTTGACATTGACAGCGATGCATTGACAGCGATGCACATGAGGTATGAAATTGAGTATGCCTTGAGTGCCTTGACTGGCGCTCTCGCTGCACGGGCGCACGTGCAACTGCCGAGGCTTCATCCAGAGCATGTAGCTCGCGCTTTAGCCCGTGCGTCCAACTATGGCCCAAAGCAAGCAAAATACGGTGTCAGTAAAACGACTCACCTTTCTAACAACGGAAGAATGACGAGAAGCCCGCACGAGCCATTCAGGCGCAGCCCCACCGACCTTTCGCGCGACGTGACCGGAAAGCCACCGTCCGCCGAGTCGACGGCCCCAAAGCCATCCACTGAGCCGCAGCCAAAGCCGCAGCTGTTCAAACTGTTTTTAAAAGTATTTGGAGCTGCTATTAATTTTGAAATGTTAGGTTATAGAGTAGAGTTATTTATCAAGGGTGAAAATATGATAAATGTCTAAATTAGGTGTGTGACTGCAGTGCCACTGAACGGTCGTCGTAGTCCCTAGCTCCTGGGCCGCGAATCGGCTCGAGTGGCCACTCTTTTCGTTTACTGTGTTACTCTATGCGGATACAGCCCTTTTAGGCTTTCGGAAAGAACATCGCAGAACGTTCTTCGAAAAACAAAAAGTGTCCCAGGTGCCGGCGTGCCCATGGAACCAGCTGTGGGTTTGAGTCTACTTGGTGAGTACTCGCCCATTCGTTTTACTTTTTCAGTGCTTTCTTTTCGGAGCGTTTGTCACGTGTCCTTGTGTGTGTGTGTGTGCAGGAAGCGTGAAGACGAACGTGTGCGGCTCCTTGTCGCACACGTGCTTTGCGCACTGGATGACCTTCGAGCTTTTTCCCAAGGAGGTCCCGGAACCGACCTGTCACTGAGCGAGCAGTCAGATTGCGGGAACGCACACAGAGGCGAAGGTCCCACCGAAGCCGGAGGGGGGACGGGACTTCGTAAGTGTATCGGGGAGCTTTATCTCGTGGATCGGTGGACAAGACGAGTTCTACAAATCGGGTGGCGGCTTGGTACCACCTAACTAGGCGGTGTGTTTCGCGGAACCCATGACTGCTAAAGGTACCCATTACGTGCTAGCGCTCGTATTTGCACCCCGTTTGCTTTCACTGCGGGTGTTCGAATTCAAGTTCGATGCTTGCGAAGAGTATAATGAGTTCTTTTTTGACTAGGGCACGGACTTTTTATACAAAATGCTGTATATGTTGCACTTATTTGCTAGCCCTCTGGCTGTAGTTTATTGTGAAGGTTGTAGGAAAAAAACGCGCATTGAGTAGTTACAAAAAAAAAAATATATATATATATATATATATAATGTAGTGTCGAGTACCGTCCGACGGCACTCTTGCAGAACGTTCACGTGCCGTGCAATGGCACTCCACTCACGCCTTCAAGTGCCGTCCAAATGTCTTGTGTAAAGCGAATTCGCAACTTCCACGACCTATAGGGGCGCGCTGGCGCCTATCAAAATGGCTGTCATCTGGATGATCGTCGTAGAACAGCAGTATGAGGCGGGGTCTGCGACGCGTAAGTAATTCTAGTTTTGCTCAATAGAGCAGTATTAGAGCCTTACTTTATTTTTTCACGTCAAGAAGGTGTAGGCAAGCACCTTTATTGTGAAGCCGATCATCCAGGAGCTAGGGAGCGCGATTCTCACACCGCGGTACCACCATCGCTGAAAGTTGCGAATTGTCAAAACGAGTTTTTCGAAGTTGTAGCGTAGCTCAGTGGAAATTGTAGCGTAGCTCGCCTCATAGGCAGCGGACCCGGGTTCGATCCACAGTGTGGGCTTACTTTTTTAAATCTTTTTCTCGAACATTTTGTTTCGTCGAGGCATTTGGCGATATTTACGACATCTCTTTTTTACCATTAACACTGGAAACAAAATAAAAACGGATGTTGTCGACGAAACTTTGCTTAACAAAATGGTATGGGCATCCCTTTCCGGAGGTACATGGGGGACAGCGGGGCTTGGTATGGGACAGAGGGGCTGGACGCTGCGAAGCGGCGTGTGCAACGGGGCCAAGTAGGTTAATAGTTTTGTAATTAGCAGCCGCATACTGTCGCCGCGAGGCGGCATGAATGCAGGCGGGGGTTGGTTAACGAGCTCCCCAGGGATACACGTGCTGTTCGACTTTCTTTCGGACGGCACTTGTAGGCGCGGGTGGAGTGCCGTCGGACGGCACTGTAGACAGCCAAAAAACAACAGAAAACGAGGTGTTTCGAACAACTTTCTTGAAGAGATCATGAACTGATTTTTCAACTACTTCCTCCTCAGCTTTCCTCCTCAGTACATAAGCAAAGTGAGAAATCATGTGGTCGTGTTTCACTGAAACCCAAAGTTCTGCCAGCAGTCTGAGAGCCGGCATGGACAAAGCCCTACATAAAATTCACACTTCACATTTTTGCAAGCGCCGACAACCATGAAGGGAGCGACGAGACAAGCGATGGCGACCCTTTTTGCTATCGCTCAGCCGCACGACGAGGCACACTGCATGAAAGCGACAGGAGCAAGCGATCAATGCGATGAGCGACGTTTTCTAGTAATTCAAGAACCGAGCAGCGTTACAAGCGACAGTGAGAAATCTCCGTCGCTGTCGCCGATGCTTGTCTCGTTGCTCGCTAAATCGCTTACATGCGGTCCAGCCTTAATTGTCTGAAAGCGAGAGACACGTGCCACGAGTGAGTGCTGTGCTGCCACTCACTTCCAAGTGCCTCTCATTTCAGGGCTACACTGCCATTTGCTTCCAAGTGCTGCACGAGCCTCCTTCTCAGGTGCTTTGATGCCACTTACGAAACTAGCACAAACTCATCAAGGGGTTTTAGGCGGGGTTAGCCATCCGGTGTGTTTGCCGCACCATTCTTTTCGGTGCCTCGACAGTCCACAGTCACTTCACAGTCACAAGTTGGGACGCCATGACGACAGCGGCACTTGTGCCTGCTTGTCTTATTCACCAGAGGTTTGAAGACCAACTGCAGACTTTCGACAGCATGACACTTTCGGTTTCGTAACATCATTGTTGCTTCCTTGGGACAACTCTTAATACATGGGAGGAACAGGATGGCAATTGCACCAGTGGGGAATACGTCCAGGCACTATACCTGTACTAAAACTTGCTTGAGCACCTGTTTATTTAAGATTATGTTTACACTTGCAGCGTTACCTCGGAGGCGGGGTTTCCCTACCAGAAGAAAAATTTGACTGGGCCATAGGTAAGGCCAAGTTCGACTCGCGCTGCTGATCCTGTTGGCCCGGTGCCTCTACAAGGGCGAGGACGTGGTCAATAGGAGTGTGACAGGCCAACCTTCCAGGCGTGACAAAGTATGGCGCCGTGGGAAGGAAGCCCATTACACCTGCCAAAGTGGATGCAATTGCAGGTGCGTGCCTTGCTGCATGTCCACCTTCCCGGCTCTAAACTATGCAGCAATTGGCAGGTTCAGCATCGTGCATTATATAGGTTTTATAGACCATACGCGAAATAGCTCTTGGGTATCATCATCATGCCGCTCGGAGCCGACATGTGGTGGGTTTTGCTATCTTGAATGTGCAAATGGCACTATACCTCGTCTCGCCTCAGCATGAACTAACTGCGAAAGCTGTGCAAGCGCAAGCGGGTAGCCTCGACTGGAGCAGCCGCTGACGCGTGATCCAAAGCATTTAGCTTGCACTTTTAGCAGGCACGGCTAACAATGGTTATTCACCCATCTAATGTTTGTTGAGCCTCACGAATATACAGTGAATTCAGTTGGCATTCAAGTAGCTATCTCCTTTTTTTAATTCGGTGAAGAACAAAAAAGAAACACTTGCCAGTCACTATTTCCTTCAACTAGGAAGTTTTGTTTTAGTGATGAACATGCTATTAAAATATTTAAGCATTATTTTCAGACATCATCTTTGAGTGTATACCTCTGTCTTGGCAGCAGTCACTGCCGAAAAAAATCACACTCTTTTAAATTCTAACGACCACAGCTGATTTTGAACTATCTTGGCTCTGTCTATTGGCTGGCATGTTTACTTTCTTGGAGCTGCCAAGAGAGTGATTCGGAGAAAGAGGGTAGCACTGTGTGCCCTATAATGAAAGAGCACATTATGTAGTGTGCTTAAAGGGATACTGATCCGAAATCTGCATTTCATCTAAAAATGCAGTGGGAGTGTTCAACTGGAAGCTACAAACCCCAAGACATCACTTTTATAACAATATATTGAATGGATATGTTGGATACAATATGTTGAATAAATTAGAAAACGAATACTATGCGCCATGGCGCATAGTATTCGTTTTCTAATTTATTTTCTAGGTATTCAATGGCTAATAAATTTTGTGAACAGATTGTTCCACAAAGTAGCCATCAACACGTACACACCCAACTAACGCTACCCAATTTTAATTTTTATTTCTAAAATTGTCACTTACATTTAGCGATTAGTGGGCGAATATAAATACTACGAGCAAAGCACGAAAAGACTAGTAAATATTATAGTATTGGATAGAAACCAGATGTCACAAAAAAATAAAAAGCCATAAAATATTAGATCAGTAATATCTTTGCAAGACAAGACACTTTCAACGGGTAGTTTTGGTTTGGCCGGGTTCTGGATCAGTCGTCTGCCATCGTCTCCACGCGACCATTGCTCACGTCGTCGTCGTGAATTGCTCTACGCTTGCGTACCATGCAGTAATTACCCTTTTATTTTGTTGGCTACTTATCGGACACAACTAATAACGAAAGAACTAAGATTTTGATGGCACAGGGAGTGAGCGAAAAAGCCGCCCCGACGAAGTCAAGTGAACGCAGGTCGACGTACGCCGAACGCCTTGCAAGATCAATGCGTGCATTTGTTTGTAAGCTGGAGAACAGCCACTGAGACTAGTACTCAAATTTTATAAAACCATTTCGTCGCCGTTCGCTATTTTCAATGAGGCTAACGCGGTACATGACGACCCTCGCTGTCCGAGAAGGCGTTCAGGCTCAAACATGCACCTCTTGCTACGGTGCTGTGACGAAATTGACCAAGGAAACGAGGGTGTTATAGAAGTGCAGTACTATTAGTCTAAATGGTTGTTCTAGCTAGAGGTTGCGAACTAATGCACGCAATGAGCTGGCACGGCGTTCGGCGTACGTCGACCTGCGTTCGCTTCGCCTCTGCTGGGTTTTTGCCCGCTCCCCTGACAGCAAAATCGCGATGATTAGTATAAAAAGAAAATTTTTGATGTCTCACTGAAAGCAGTAAGTTATTTTGATCTGAATATACAGCCCAAAAGGGAGCAAAAAAAGCTGGTGAAGCCATCTAAAAAAACAAAAACGCTACGTCAATGAAAAAGAAAAAAGAATCTAAGCGTTTAATATTATTGGGCGGTTCATTTCGATTCAGGCAACAAGTGGCAGTCGTGTTTTTTATTTTGCTTCAATTTTTTACATTTTGTGGAGCATGCTCCAAGAAGAACAATCTTTTTTATTTTATTGTCCTGACATGATTAGTTTCCGAGAAAAAAAATCTCAAAGAAGCGGGAAAGAACAACGAGATTTTGACGATTGTCCTGTGTGGCGTTTTCGAATCACTCTCAATCTCAAAGTATTCAAAGGAGAGAATCGATATCTTTTTAGTGTGATATATATGCAAAAAGGTAAAACAACGTTAAAACTGCTATTTATTATTCGTCGCTCCAATTTTTGTAAAATCCCCAAACATGCCTCCTCGAAGAACTGTGACCTAAATTGCGGATTTTATTTTGAGTCTACTATGCTTAGTATCGCTTTTAAAATAATACCACGCGTATGAACCTTTCACTGCCTTCCAAATTAAGCAAAGTTTGTGTTTTTATTATGCACGAGTATTGGGAAATAAATTGTGAAACAAAGAGGGTTTTCACTTTTCGTTCAATTTCAGCACGCTGTATAAAAAAAAAAACATATTTTAATTTTTTCTTTTTCTGGTGTCGCGTTTTCTTCACACCTTTTATTTTTGCCAGAATACATTCCGCTAGAGGTATTTTCCTTGGTTTTAAGTTTTAAGCCTCTAAATATGCTAAAAAAGAGCAAATGCGGATGGTGGGTTTTGACGATTTTCGTGTGTGGCGTTTTTGAACCCTCTCAATCTCAAAGTATTCAAAAGAGAGCTTCGATATTTTTTTATATGATATATATGCCAATCGGTAAAACGACATTATGACTACTATTTAATATTCGTCGATCCAATCTCTGTAAACATATCCAAACATGCCTCCGCGAACAACGGTGACGTAAACTGCGGATTTCTTTTTTAGTTGACTATGTTTTGTTTTGTCTTTAAAATAATACCACGTGTAGAACATTTCATTGTCTTCCACATTATGTAACGTTTGTGTCTTAATCGCGTACGAGCACTAAGAAATAAATTATGAAACAGAGAATGTTTTCACTTTTTGCCCAATTTCAGCACGCTGTAAAAAAAAATATATTTGTTTTTTCGGCGCGTTTTTTTATCTTTTTTTAGCCATCATACATTCTGTTAGAGGTATATGCATTAGTTTTGAGTTTGAAGCCTCCAAATATGCTAAAAAAGGGCAAATGTTGATGGAGGGTTTATGGGTTATAGCTGTATACTTTATTCTTTTTTATAATAATCTAATGGACGTTGAATGAATACTCATATAAAAGACATGAATGTCGTCAGGCGTATGAAAACATGTTTGCAATACCAAACGTCTAAACACTATGAAATCGCAACTGCCGAAAGCGCCCAGGCAGCACACCAATGTTGGACCTACATTGGGCCAACAATGGCAAACACTGGCTCCAGAGGTTGGTCCAACATTGGCATTCTGGCCAAGCGCAACTTCTTCCAATGTTGGCCCAGCCATTGGCACCAACGTTGGACCGTCGTTATACCAGTGTTCCAGCCATCATTGGCACCAACGTTGGGCCATCGTTCAACCAATGTTCCAGCCATCATTGGCACCAACGTTAGGCCATCGTTCAACCAATGTTCCAGCCATCATTGGCACTGTTAAGAATGGAACCTTCGGCGACCTTCTTCCGAGTTTCAACGCTGCGGAAACGAGTCATGATCTGTCCGGGAACGTCGCCTGCTGGACGGGGCCTACGCGAAACGAGTCTCGACGAGTACGGAACCGGCGCCTACGTGTCTGCGCCTGCGGAGACAGGTCTCAACGCGCCCGTGACGTCAACGGGACGTGTGTGCGTGCGTGCGGCTTGGTGCGCTCCGGAAGGGAGAGAGGCCGGGCCTAACTGCGGAGACAGGTCTCAACGAGTCCGTGACGTCAACGGGACGTGTGTGCGTGCGTGGGGCTTGGCGCGCTCAGGAAAGGGAGAGAGGCATGACCTAATTGCGGAGGACCATGGCTACGACGCACTTCTGGCTACGACGCGGCGGACTTTGCTACGACGCACTTGACGGCGGGTTGCTGCTGCGCACCTGCTGCCCTGGCGGGGAGTGAGGGAGAAAACGGACCCCTATATAAGGCGGAGCGCGAGTCTGCTCAGGAGTTCTCTCGGATTTGACGACTGTATCGCAACCATGTAATTAAACCGTTCGTTACGTTACCAATTCTCCCACCTCCACTGGACCCCTGGGTTCTTCACTTCGGGGAATGGTCGTCGTCACGAGCCAGGAAGCTCCCGGACGTGCGGCATCAAACCCCGCCTCTAACAACTGGTTGGCAGCGGTTGGGATCGGACCATGCGACATCGTGCTACATCTGCGGGTGAGCGTTTGGACTTTGCTTTGAGATTCGCCAGGCTTCAGATTATGGGTAATTAATTTTGAACTGCTGGGAATCCTTAGTGTTTGACTCGTGCGCTAGGTTTAGGTACAACCTCGCGACAAGTTTTAGAACAAAGCCAAAGCTAAAGAGCAGCGATCATGGATCTAATGAGGTTACTGAGAACAGATTTATTCTGTTTATGTGAAGAATTGGGTGTGGAGGTGGAGCAAAAGATGAAGAAATCTGAGATCAGTAAAGCGATTTCAGAGAGCGCAGAAGTAGAGGAAATTAAAATTGCGTGGGAACTGCTTCTGAACGCTAAGAGCGAGGCTGCAGCGAGAGAGGAACGAGAGCAGGCTGCAGCGAGAGAGGAACGAGAACGAGAGCAGGCTGCAGCGAGAGAGGAACGAGAGCGGGAGCAGGCTGCAGCGAGAGAGGAACGAGAAGAGAACGAGAGCAGGCTGCAGCGAGAGAGGAACGAGAACGAGAGCAGGCTGCAGCGAGAGAGGAACGGGAGCAGGCTGCGGCGAGAGAGGAACGAGCGCAGGCTGCGGCGAGAGAGGAACGGAGCAGACTGCAGCGAGAGAGGAACGAGCAGCGCTAAAAAGGTTAGAGTTAGAGATGGAACAACAGCGATTAAACTCACAGAACAGTAGAGTTGGGACTCCGGTGCGAGCAAGTGAGACCGAGTCGTATCAAATGAAGAAGCTCATGCAGCCGTTTAAAGTTGGGGAAGACGTGGGCCTGTTCTTAGTGAACTTTGAGAGGACATGTGAGAAGTTGAGCTTCGCCCCAGAAACGTGGCCGCAACGGCTTTTGACTTTGTTGCCCTGTGAGGCTGCAGAGGTTGTCGCGCGCCTTAGTGCTGGAGACGCGGACGACTACGACAAGGTGAAGTCCAGCCTTTTGAAACGGTACCGCCTTTCTGCCGAGGCGTTCCGTCAAAGGTTTAGAAACGCATCCAAAAAGAGCAGCGAGGGCTACTCGGAATTCGCTTACGGGCTTAAAACCAATTTGATAGAATGGTTGAAGAGCGAGGAAGTGTACGAAAGCCGAGACAAGGTAGTCGAGTGTGTGTGCCTCGAACAGTTCTTTCGTAGCATTCCGCAGTCAGTCAAGCTCTGGGTGCAGGACAGGGTAGGAGTCGACACTGTCGAAAGGGCCGCTGAGCTAGCCGAAGAGTACGCAACGCGTAGAAAGCTGAGCGGAGAGGAAAGCGAACCCGGCCGGAGCGATCAGCGCAAGACCTTCCGACAGGGAAACGGCTCGCGAGAAAACGGGCCCGAGAAGCCCGAAGCAGGACAAAAGGTCCCAGAAAAGAGCGCAGAACACTCGAACGGAGACGAGGCGCGGAAAAGCCAAACAGGGCAGTTCGAGGCTAGGAAGCCGTTCCTGTGCTACAACTGTCAGGAGCCGGGACACACAGCGGCCAGATGTAAGAAACCGCGGGTTGTGTTCTCGACCGTGACCGGTAGTGACGAGGACCTGGAGCTCCTTCGTCCCTATCTTCACGAGCTCCAGGTAAACGGAAAGCCGTGCAGGGTGCTTCGTGACAGTGCAGCGACGATGGACGTTGTTCATCCGTCGTATGTAACGACATCCGATTTTACTGGAAAGGTAGTTTGGATCAAGCAGCTGCTCGAAAAGCACAGTGTCTGTCTGCCTATGGCGACGGTAAGGATAACTGGCCCGTTCGGAGAGCTAGTGACAGAGGCGGCTGTCTCGCAAACAGTCCCGTTGGAGTATCCTTATTTGTTTTCTAACCGGTCAGAATTCCTGCTGCGCGAGAGGGGTCAACAACTGGGAGAGGGACTAGTTCAGTCAGGTACGAGGTCCAAATCGCGTCAGCTCGCCCCTTTGTTGACGAGTGATCCAGAGCCCGAGGCAGCTGTCGGGGAGCAGGCACTACCACAGTTCGAGGCAGAGAAACGGGATGAGAGGGACCAGATTGTAGAACAGCCTGACCTCGTAGCACTAGAAAGTGTACGCCGTCCCAACGAGCCGGCGAAAAAGGCGGAGGAAGACGGGATCAGTGAAATATCTCTCGTAGCTCCGGCGTCACGTAACTTTGGTCCTCTGCTACGAGCAGACGGAGTGTCTTTGACAGTCGAGCAGAAGAGCGACCCTAGTGTGTCAGGGTTTCGCGGTACAGCTCAGGAGATTGCTAGGACCAATGTGACGGGGCATGAAAAAGGCGGATTGTTTTATCGGCGCTATAAGGACCGCATTTTCACGTCTAGAAATCACGTGAAAATCGATCACTACGACTTCAGGGCAAGAAAAGGAAAGGCAAATTTAACGGCAATGCCGATGGGTTGAGCAGATTTTTCTGGCATCACGAAAAACAGTAGGGATGATCTCAGAGGTCTTCGTCATCCACGGGAATGAGGATCTAAGTGGGGGCACTTCGTTAAAACCCCAAAAGGACCTCACAAATTGCAAAGAGTTTTTGTCTTTTGTATTTTGTTCATTGTGACCTCGTTGGAAAAATGAGTTTTGTTTTGGCGACAGCGGGTCAATTCGCATTGTTTTGGCAAATTATGGTAATCCGTAATCCAGTCTGGCGGGTCTCTGGCGAATTCCGAGCGTTTGGCTGCTGTGTGGCGTGGTGTTGTGTGGGACGTTTCCGCTAATGCCTCCGTTGTAAGAGGTTTGGGAGTTTGTTGGGTGCTTGCAGCGTCTTCTCAAGGCCTACTCCAAGCCCACCTCTTCAGGCCAGCGATTGTACCACCGGCCTTTCGAGGTTTCCCTGGCCCCGGAGGGGCTGTTAAGAATGGAACCTTCGGCGACCTTCTTCCGAGTTTCAACGCTGCGGAAACGAGTCATGATCTGTCCGGGAACGTCGCCTGCTGGACGGGGCCTACGCGAAACGAGTCTCGAGGAGTACGGAACCGGCGCCTACGTGTCTGCGCCTGCGGAGACAGGTCTCAACGCGCCCGTGACGTCAACGGGACGTGTGTGCGTGCGTGCGGCTTGGTGCGCTCCGGAAGGGGAGAGAGGCCGGGCCTAACTGCGGAGACAGGTCTCAACGAGTCCGTGACGTCAACGGGACGTGTGTGCGTGCGTGGGGCTTGGCGCGCTCAGGAAAGGGAGAGAGGCATGACCTAATTGCGGAGGACCATGGCTACGACGCACTTCTGGCTACGACGCGGCGGACTTTGCTACGACGCACTTGACGGCGGGTTGCTGCTGCGCACTTGCTGCCCTGGCGGGGAGTGAGGGAGAAAACGGACCCTATATAAGGCGGAGCGCGAGTCTGCTCAGGAGTTCTCTCGGATTTGACGACTGTATCGCAACCATGTAATTAAACCGTTCGTTACGTTACCAATTCTCCCACCTCCACTGGACCCCTGGGTTCTTCACTTCGGGGAATGGTCGTCGTCACGAGCCAGGAAGCTCCCGGACGTGCGGCATCAAACCCCGCCTCTAACA
>JAZHYW010012023.1:0-20801 GCA_037355805.1 Ixodes ricinus
TGCCATTCACTTTATGCCAGTCGCTGGCCATTCACTTTAGGCCAGTGACTGGCCATTCACGTTTGGCCAGTGACTGGCCATTCACCTTTGGCCAGCCACTGACCATTCACTTTAGGCCAGTGACTGGCCATTCACGCTTGGCCAGTGACTGGCCATTCACCTTTGGCCAGTGACTGGCCATTCCCTTTGGCCAGTCACTGGCCATCCACTCTGGCCAGTCACTTTTGACCAGCCAGTGGCCATTCACTTTTGACCAGCTCCTGGCCATTCCCGTTTGGCCAGCCACTGGCCATTGACTTTCGGCCAGTGACTGGCCGAAAGTGGCTGTAGTTATACACTTCATATACAATTTATCACAGACGGCCACAAAATGTTAATGTTCCTCAGAAGACTGCCAAGAATTTTGGGAGCTCAAGGTGGAGAACTCAACCCCAAAAACCTTTACATATTAATGACAAGCGAAGCTGCTGCAAGGTTGCTTAATATTTATTGGACTTTTTTGAGTACTACGTCTTACGACGCTGGTTGCGACCACAACTCCAGTCATCCATGGTCCTACAATTAAGATCCCTCGGTAATGCAGGAGTAAAAAAAAGAAACTTTAGTTGAAGGGTCCGTGCAACGATGTTCAGTTACAATATTTTTCACTTTACACAAACTTGCTGGCACTAATGGGAAAGAGAAGCCTCGAGTACACAGTAAAAGTTTGTACACACTTAAGGGTGTAAATCAGTTTGTCCTGGGCTAACACCCTCATGGTGTTCAGGCAAGCACCCTTCATAATGGGTGCTTGCTAACACCCTTGGAAAAGGGTGCTTGGCATGGAATGGGCGCCCGCTGGGGTGGCCCAGTGGATGCTGGGCCGCCCCAGCCAATCCGGCGCCGGGAGAGTATCACGCGACGTTTTGGTTAAGTGAAGTTCAAGGTCACATGACACTCTCTCGACGCTGGATTGGCTGGTAGCGTCCGCCGCACTCGGACGAAGGGTGAAATGAAGTATAGGCCCCAGTGAAAATAATATAGGATTGTGTCCAATACAATTATCAGAACTTTTAAATTGTACAAAAATCATATACGGTATTGCATATTCTTATATTATTATTATATGATTTACAGCTTATCATGTTTACTGAACACATTTACACTTTTTTCACTCAGAGGGATTGCCACATCACCACATACGAGCCACGTGATAAAGAAATAATGAGTCACACTGAACACAACTCATGAAGTAATACAAAAGAGCTCCTTGCAAGCCAGATCATAACTCCGGGGGCAATTGGGAAGTGCTACGGCGCCCCCCTTTCTCGAACTCTAAGTGAGCAAGCAGTGGCCCCAAGCCTCATACTGCACGGCTGAATCATTCTAAGCATCATGGGCACCCACAAACGAGGCAAGGGGAGCATTCCTGTTTGGAGATCAAGTGACATGTTTTGTTTGTTTAAGAGGATTTTAACACGCTTCCCTTATAACTAGTCTTCTTATGTGGATCTGATCACTAATTGGAAACAGGGTAGAGGGGGTGGTCTAGCCTTTGACTGAACCACAGCAGTATTTCAGTAAGTGAAGCTCATTACGACATTAATTAGAATGTGTTAAATTGAACATTTATTGAACCCTAAAAGACAAATGAAAAATACAATGTATGCCATTTTATGACATAAAGAATGCTATCTGCAAACATGTAACGAAATATATCACATAATGAACTTGCACTCTACGGCAAAAAAGCAAATGTTTCAGTAGAAAACGCTATCCGCTTGCTCACGTACAATCACAATTATAAAGTTCTGGAAGACGACTATGGATGAGGAACTCGTACAGCTAAATTCTAAGCACCTCGCCTTCAGGAGGTCAGCATAAGTTATCACAGAAGGTGCCCAACATTTAAAGAAAGAAAAAAAAAACATGCCTCCATAAAACCTATCATTCATTCTGGAAGCAAAAAAATGAACCTGATAATGCTGGCGAGAAAAGTACATTATAAACTTTTAAAACGGCTCACAAAACATCTCTTCGACGACATACCTGTCTGCAAACTTTGTTCAAAAATTTGATTACGACTGTCATTGGAGTTGTGTCCCACAAGTCAAAGAAAAGCCTCTCCAGAGCAACCAGCGCGTTGGAGGCCTTGCATTCGCACTGGATGCTGAACAGCCACTATGCTGCCAACAACATGCACAGCCCCTCTTCTGCAGTAAAAACTGAGAACAAGCGCTCACGATCCACACCAAGGTGAAGAAAGTTTGCATCGTCCAGCTCCTGCTTGGCGTAGAGGACACATGGTGTCGGTGGGATGTTCCCGCCCTGCGTTAAGTAAAGGGATGAAGCACAACATGCAATAATATAGAAGGCCAAAACATGTTTGCTCTCGTCAACTGCTATTATTCGCTGCAATTAAGGCCATGAGCATCAGCCTCCACACAGACATACAGTGCATATGTTTAAACAAATAACCGGCGTCTACAGCAATGTAAAACGATTGAGGAATTACAATCGGCGCAACGTCACGACATGAAAGTATTGCCATATAATCTTAGCGACACTTTTGGGTATCTCTATTTCTGCACCAAGATGCATTTGCGAAATCTATGTGTTTCTGTAGTGAAATACTTTTGCGATGTATTATGATACGCTGCTAGACTTGTGTATCTTCTTACATTTATTGTTGGAAATGAGCTGACAGGTTTGGAGGTAAAAAAAATAGAAGCCACGCCAAAAATCCGACGCATCACTGGTTCGTTTCCGCAATGAGAGTGATTTTTCGCTTTGCTCTTACATTTCGCTTTTACAGCGGCCGGTTTTCTTTCTGCAGACAGCAGCCTTCCTGTGCACATTTAAGGTTATTGTTTGGGTAAGAGGATGCACAGATGAGAAACAATGTGTCCAAAAGAGTCAGAAGGCAAACAGGAGGAACGTTTGGGCAGACACGCTTTGTCAGGCGGTGTCATCGGTCGCCAGCGTTCATTGGGTGCGATAATGGGTTCTTAACGGTATCAGCGAACATAGCCAAAGGGAGGCAAGTTTTAAAAAGAAAAAAAGGGGCAAACGCCGACAAAAGTTGAGAGCTCAGGTGCTACAATCTATGTCTGCCACGGACGCACCCTTCTCACCTCGCCACCTTGCGTTATGAACCGTATAGGGCTGCCGACTGACCATAACGGTACATGCTAATATTTGTCTCTTGGCCAATGGTAATTGTTTTGCCTCCTCCTCTATACTGAAAAACCCAAAGATGAAGGTTACAGAAGACAGCAAACATAATGTCTCGCATGTAGCTGTCAAAATTAACTTTCACAATCTACATTTCATGTCCACTGGCTGACCACATGAGCTCCCCCGTCTGAACACCAACCGGAGCAGCGAAAATCCGGCACGCAGCGCGACGAGCGTGGCGAGGTTGACGGTTGTGGTTTTCAACGGTGGAGAGGGGGGGGGGGGTTTCATATAAAAAGGTGCTCGTGATAATATATTTTTACAGCTATCTGTGAGACATTGTTCAGTTTGCACCTTGCTGCACCCCTCGAATTCGTGACAGACAAAAGTGTTCTGACAAAATATAAAATGAGCTGTCTGCGTCAAAAGAAGAACAATGTTGGTGGGCCTAAAAGTAATCTGCGGCTGCTGGATGACTTGATGTGAATGGACCCAGAATTCGCCGGCATAGAGAGAGGTGCAGAATTTATGTGATATTCAACTGAAGAGTTAACAAGCTCAAATCATTATTCACTTTAAGCCCAAAATCTAGGATTCGCACATGCCTATTATTTTAAGTATAAAGCCAAAGGCGAACCAAGTAGTAGTCTGTTGATTTTATTGCCGAATAGAATACATTTTCAGTACCAAACTGGATGGTTTGCTTATGTATGGAAGGTTGCGATAAAAATTCAATATTTAAGTGGGTGAAAAGCAAAGCTTCGTAATAATTATGCGCATAATTACATCCTACAAGTCGTTTTACATGTATACACAGCACATTATTTGGAAGCTAACAGAATTTAAAGAAAAAGGCCGTGAGAGTTACGTTGATGTCTTCTTCACTGCATGTTCGTGGGACTCGGCGGACATTAGTAAAGGGAATAATTGTCACGGTATGTTGACGAATTGACCAAAATCTGTTAGCTTTGTAATTAATGGCTTTATGGACCATGTTGCAACTGCAGTGTTAAACGCCAGTCAATATTAAAGGCTATCGCGATTTAAACAATTCACGAAAAGCCAAGCGGCTTCGAGGTATTCATTGTCCAACTTTTGCGTTTTTAATGCCTGATGCAAAAACCGCGCTCAGCTTGGGCTCAAGAATTCGTGCCGCTAATGGTGGGTAGAAGAGTGACATAGTCGTACCGGGTACGATCGTCATTATCTCGACAGTGTGTCCTTAGTGGAAGCATCGGCGTCATACTTCCAGGATAGTGAAGGTGCGTCCGAAGCAACCACGTCCGCACGACATCCTGAGGCCTTCTGAGCGCAAGATTTTGAAATTGGGCGACGAAAAGGCAGATTTTTAGCATTGAATATCTCGAAATTGTTGCCATTCGCAAATTGTGTCAATTGGGTTAGTCCTTAATATTCACTGCCTCTGAAACTAGAATTGAAACATATCCCATGAAACCATTATTAAACATATTATTAAAATTTTGGTTAATCAGTTTTGAATAACATACTGCGAAGGATTTTCCCCTTATGCAATGTCCTCCGAGCCCCACAAACACACTGTGAAGGCAGCATCCAAGTAACACTCACGCCGTTTTTTTTAAATTTTGTTTGAATTAGATTAGAAAGCTTTGTATATATGTATATAAAATATATATAAATTCCGGGTGCATGTGCATGCAGCCGTGCACCATCCAACTATAGAGGTCCACTTTTTCGGGATCAAACTGTACAAGGCCAGTTTTACATAAACCCCCAGCACGGCATGCACCAAGGACCGCCAGAAATGACTGTTCACCTCATAGGACACTCTGTGCGGCTTGAAGAGAGCGGCTTGCGGGCTTTGACGGTGAGTCTACCCGCTTGGTGCAGCTGGGACCTGGAATAAATTTAATACAGCTTGCCATATACCACAAAGTAACAAAGCCAGTAATACATAAGCCTACAGCATGAAATGTCCCAAGGACCACTAGAAAGTCTCGCTCGATTCATAGAACACTTCAGGCAACAAAGCCCTGCATTAAGGACCGATCGAATTTAGTATAAATGTTGCAGAAAAATAAGGATTTGTATTCAGCTGTGTCAAAACACGTAATCTAATGTAATAATTGTGTGGCCTTATAGAACACTACTGAAATAATTTTGCAGGTCCAGCTGCACCACATGGTGCAGCTGGGACCTGCAATAAATTTAATACAGCTTGCCATATACCACAAAGTAACAAAGAAAAGCCAATATTACATAAACCTACAGCATGACATTTCCCAAGGACCGCTAAAAGTGTCGCTCGACCCATAGAACATTTCATGCGACAAAACCCTGCATAAAGGACCGATTGAACTTAGTATAAATGTTGCAGAAAAATAAGATCTGTATTCAGCTGTGTCAAAACACGTGATCTAGTGTAATAATTGTGTGGCCTTATGGAACACTACTGAAATAGTTTTGACCAACGAGAGTGACCGCAAGTGTATACTGTAAAGAATCAATAACAATGATGAAAGCTAGAAATCTGTTGAATGCCTTCCCTGTGTTTTGCCATCGAGTGGAAGAAGTTTCATGGCCTATATTTTTCATTAGAAACAGGTGTGATGTCCGTCTGTGTTTTGAAATCTTGATGTTGTGCATGATATTTTTTATTTCCTAGGTTGAAAGCTCAAGGGCCTTTCCTGTCGTTCGGTTAATCAGATTTACCCAGATGCTAGTAGGTTGCTTTTTTGCGTTTACTGTTTTTGGGTATGTTAGGAGTTGTGAACAGTATAACGCTGTAAGGTCCAGGAAGGAATTCCCTTCGCAAAGTGGTGGTAAGCAAAAAGAAATTGTAAAGAGTGACTTCATGTCACTCTTTACAATCCCCACGTTTCCTCTTTTGGGTCGCCTATTCTTTTTTTGCCCATTAAAACTCAGCTGTGTTTGACACTTCTCTGCGTTTGTGTCATTTTCCTGAGAACCCGTCTTGAATAAATTATTCGTGTTTAGCCTGTATAGCTAGCTTGTATCCTCGTTTCTATTTTTGTTCATTAATGCATGACTGTGGGATTATATTGTAAGCACATTGTTAATGCATACTAATAAATAGCAGCATACTTGTATTGACTATATTCAATAAAAGTATGCTATTAGTTACCAACTGATTCAATCATCAGCACTATAGTGCTGATGACTGAACCAGTTGGTAGGCAATCATTAAAAAGAAATCACGAAGAATATGGGAACAGAGGATACCAACACAACACAGCGCTGTGTTGATCTCCTCCTTCTTGTCCGTCCCCTTCACACTCCATGCTTTTAATAATACATTTTTTAATAATTTTCTGCTTGGTATCATCTGTAAGGGGTTCACTGAAACGACCCACCTGCCATCGCATTCACTTTAGGGCAGCTCCCCTTCCTCACGGTGCCATCGTTGAGGAAGTGCAAGGTGGGTGTGATTCTCACTATTCTGATGCAGTTCCCCAGGTTCCCATAGGTTTCAAGCCGCTAGCCAAATTGAGTCAGGCCTTCCAGCCCTACAGGAAAAGCCAATTCCACTCTTTTAAACATAGACACCCACCTTTTGTGTGTACCTGAAAGAAGTTCCAACAGAGAGGAAACAAAATGATTGGCGCATTTTGCATGCATCCTTTTCTTTTGCTGAGAACATACATACAAGTTTCTTTTGCTGAGAACATACAAGTCACATGCTACTGTACATTCAGTGGTGCGGCTTAATTTATGAAGAACATGTTTTTGTATAACTTCGAGCTCTTGAGAAACGATTAATTAAAATGGGTTGGACATAAATGGTTGCTATGAACTGTCCTATACATTTACACATTTCCTCATATCATAAAAAGAGTACAGTAGGGGGGCTGCACTGCAAAAATTACGAATTTATAACCACTAAACAGTTGGCATTTATTTATTTCTTACTTTGGCTATTATTCTTTGACAGAAAGAATAACCGGGTGAGTTGGTACGGTGGTAGTCTTTCAACTCCATAGAATATTCAGGTCGTTTAAGTTCATTCAGGCGTTTAAGTTCATTTTTTCTACCTTTCTTTATGTTCTTGGTTTTTCTAGCTGCTCTGCTTTTTGTAAGGGCTTTCGCCACTACTAAAAAACGTGACATCTAAACTCTTCTTTGTTTTACATCACACAACCGTAAACTTAGAAAGTGTGCCGGTTCGGCAAACGCGAAGAGACCGCGCGTCTCTACGGCACAGGCATTAGCTTAGGCAAAAAAATCATTCTGCTCGCTCTTGTAACGTTATTCTCGCTCCCGCTTTACGAAACAAATCGGTGGCGAGCGGCCGTTGGGACAAGACGTCAGAACTAGCACGACCTGTGATTAACACTTTGGGACGGCGGCTGAATGCTTGAACTGCCGTCAGAGGGCACTTGAACGCTCCGCAAAAGCGTCGTCGGAGGAGTGTCGGAGGACGGCGCCCAGAACATGCCCACAGTTCCGCCGCACGGCAATCTTCCTCACACTGGGGAGCGAGCCACAGGTTTCGAAGAAGATACGCTCTTTTCAAATAACGAAATAACGCAGGGCAGAAGCATAGTTAAAATGAAGCATAGCTTAGCAAGCACACGGTACACGACAAAGTTTGAAACAGCAGCCCACTTCGCAGAAACAAAAGAAAGTTGCTTACCGGCGTTTGCACGAGTCGTCCATGCCGTCCTGAACTTACGGGCGTTGGCAAGACGCAGCGTCTCCCAGCTCTCAGTCATCGCTTGGTATTCTTGAACACGGTATTCGTAAGGAAGATATCTAAAATATCCGCTAAAACGGCTAAAACGTAAAAAGAAAGGAGGTTTCCGAATCCTCCTGAACTCCAACGACCATTCAACCGAGCTCAACGGAAGCTGATTGCAATAGCGATGGTCTTGCGTGGTCTTCAAGAGTCTCTTTTTGTTTTTTTAAACGATGCTGAGCAAATTATTATTATATTAGTAACAATAAGAATGTCACTACAATAATAATGTACAACATTACAAAAAGTGAGTAAATCTTAGGTTTTATTTAAACTTTAGGTTTTCTTTTTTGTGTGAACCGAAACCGAAACTAACTCAAGCAACGTTTCTTCCGTTGTATTTGTTTGCGTGTCTGTGTGCGAGCGCGCATGGATGCGTCCGTGGGCATGCGTTTGTGCGTGTGAATACGTGTGTACGTGCGTGCGCGCGCGTGTATGTATGTGCCTGCGCGCGCGCAAGCGTCTGTTTGTGCTTTCTATTGAACTGCGCCAGCAAGAAGACCAATTGGATGTCCCTGGACAGTTATAAACACAAACTTATTTATTATTGATATTATTATTATTATTAATATTATTAATACGATTGTTAATATTATTATTATTATTATTATTATTATTATTATTAGTAGTAGTAGTATTATTATTATTATTATTATTGAAGCGTGGCCCTGAGTTTTTAGACTCAGGACCGTAGAATTTTCTATAGGCGGGTAAAGAAAATTTATTGGTTCCCTGACTTTAGACACAGGGACTAGACTTTTCTATAGCTGGCTGTAGCCGTTTTTATGGATTTCTAAGGCCGACCACACAGGGCTATAGGAGGTGATAGAATGCCATTTACTTTTTCATAGACGACCATAGACCATATTTGTACGGGATGTCTCGGACTGGTTTATTATGGGTTCTGCCTCTTTATGTGTGTGAGTTATTGTGCATGTAATCTTATTCTCAAATGAATATTTTACCTAGGTTGACATGGTCATGTGACAGGTTCTAGCAGCACGTCATGAATATTTGTGAAAATGTTTACTTTATTTTATTTCATGTTATGCTGTCAGATATAAACTCGGGGCTAACTGATATTCTTACTGTGCACTTCCAGCAATAAATATTTGTAAAAATGCTAGTATTGAGCATTTCTCCATGGTTTTCAATTTCTGAGTACGGAGTAACTTGTAAGAAAATTAAATATGAACTCATATATAAAATTTTGTTTGCAAACATAAAGCTTGTATGCAAAAGAGGCACTTTATTATCAGCTATTTGCGTAAATTACAAATGACATAAAAATAAGACTGCTAACAATTGTTGCTGTTCAAGCAGAAATCTAACCTGTACATTATAAAGAGAGCCGTATAGAAGCTTTCCAAACCCTTTTCGTATTATCTATTTAGCACCCTCTTCTACACCCTTCACTACATGGTGGGTGTAACACGAAACAGCACCCCTTTCGGTAAAATTATGAGGGTGTATTACTAGATTTAAGGGTGATAAAAGTGTGTAGCCGAGGGTGTAAGTTGCTACAACACCCATGTTACTCCCTTAAATGTGTAAAAACTTGTACTGTGTACCTCCGGTACGGAGTTTGATACTCCCGGAATGTAGTGGAAGCAGATGCGTTAAAATAAAACCAAAATAGAAGAATCGCGACAAATTCGACCTCAATATTTTCATTCGACGCTCCTCAATATTTCATTCGACCCTCAATATTTCATTCGAACCTCAATATTTTCATTCGACGCTTGTCAATCTGAGAAGCTTGCAAGCACTGCATGTGCTCCCATTAGATAATAAAAAGAACACATGTGCATTGACTTCTTTGTACTATTCCAAAATAAAACAAGAAAAACACTTCGGTCAAGGAAGGGTTCACGTCATGCTTACCGAAATCAAAGCAGCTTGATTTTTTTTACTGATACTGTTGATATTTTTTATTATTGTAACTCAAATGGTACAGCTTGCAGCAAGATGAACTGGTACAGGGTAATACAAGCTATTACAGTAAAAATGTCGTTATTGGAGCCACTAGCGCATCAAGAAGTTAAAAGTAACGTTGGAATGAACGGCTGCTTTACCTTTATTGAATAAAGTTAAAGCAAAACAAAAATGAACGAATTGCTCAAATAATTAGCGCTACTTGAAAATCACTTACCCAAGGTCTTGTTTACGTATGAGAAAATATCCGCATGCGGGTTGTCATTTGAAAAAGATATGCCCGCATACATACACACATACCGCTCTTTCTCGAGCATTGTTTGTAATCCAACTGAAGCGACGACTCCAGTTTTCTACCGCATAAGTTGACGACGTCCAAGGCTCTACATAAGAAAGTTTCGTCAACGCGATGAAAGTTCAGATTATGGGAGTCCCTGCGGCGAAACTGAATATCAACACTTCTGGCCATACACTTGCCGGCCATGATTATGTCTTCAGCGGCCAAGCTGAAAATGAGCACTGCCGGCCAGCCATTTGGCGATCCCGTTTATGTCTGGTGGCCAAGCTGAAAATCAGTACTTCTGGCCGAACACTTGCCGACCGTGTTTATGTCCCCGGCGGCCAAGTTGAAAATCAGCACTTCTGGCCAAACACTTGCCGGCCGTGTTTATGTCCCCGGCGGCCAAGCTCAAAATCAACACTTTTGGCCAAGGACTTGCCGGCCGTGTTTATGTTCACGGCGGCCAAGCTGAAAATCAGCACTTCTGGCCAAACACTTGCCGGCCGTGTTTATGTCCCCGGCGGCCAGGCTAAAAATCAACACTTTTGGCCGAGCACTTGCCGGCCGTGTTTATGTTTACGGCGGCCAAGCTGAAAATCAGCACTTCTGGCCAAACCCTTGCCGACCGTGTTTATGTCTCCGGCGGCCAAGCTGAAAATCAGCACTTCTGGCCAAACACTTGCCAAGCGCGTTTATATCTACGGCGGCCAAGTTGAAAATCAACACTTCTGGCCAGGCGCTTGCCGGCAGTGTTTATGTCTCCGGCGGCCAAGCTAAAAACAGCTAGTTTGTGGCCGGACTCTTGCCGGCCTTGTTTATGTCTCCGGTGGCCAAGAACTAAAAGTGGCCAAGCTGTCCAGACACTGGCCAACCGTCGGCCGATCGAAAGTCACTTTGTGGTGCTGCTTGGGATGCATAAGCTCATATATCAAGAAACATTATGTTCATGCAGAAACTGAACATAATTACTTTATCTCTTTTTATGGTTTCACCTAAATACTTCACGAGAAAAAACGCAAAGAAAAACACGGCTTGAAGCCTAAAAACACAGAAAATATTGAAGTGAATTTACTTTAAGACACTGAAAGTAGTAACGAGTAACGTAAATACGTTACTTGAAATAGTAATCGTATGTTACACGTTACTGTGTCGAAAAAGTAATCGAGTAGGTTAATACGTCACTGATAAAAGTAACGCGTTCCTGGTAACGCCGTTACTTGTAACGTGGTTACCGCCTAGACTGCAGAACGGACAAAGTGTTACTGCATGTCATTCCTTGTGTTCATGAGGGTAGAAAAAAGTATCATACCTCGACTTGAAGATGCTGTGTGTATTTATTTAATTAATAAATACGCTTCCGCAGACCCACGGTCTGCCGATCCCGCCGGCAGTGCGGAAACCGACTCGAAGTAATCGTAGGTCTCGAGACTCTTGTACGCCTGCACCGTGGTCAACCGTGAACTGGCTCGACAAAAAAAAAAAGTCAGCAGAACCCATCCTTTGGGAATGATTATCTACGTTAATGCGAATAGCATCAAACGGTGCGGAGTTATGCGCGTTCGTCAGGTGGCCGGCACACTCTAGATACGCCAGCCCACTCTTGAGGCGATTCTAAATTTGTTGACACTTTCACAGCCCTGCGCACGATCTCCGCAGCCCAGCACGTGCGTTTGTGTCACTTAGGAAGGCGAGCAAAGCACGCGCCATACGCACAAACACTCAAAATGGTACCGACCAGACTTTCTGGCGTCTCCAGCTAGTCTCAACCAACGGTACTCTAAACGGTTGTTTATATCTTTACCATAGGACGCGCTTACAGCGCTGTCACAGCTACCGGTGCGCGCGCGTTCCATGCACGAGGGCTCATTCCGCTCTCGTGAGGCTGAGCACGGCCGCTACATCACCCTCTCCCGAGCGCGGGAGAGGGTGAGCTAGCAGCCGTGCTCAGCCTCACGAGAGCGGAATGAGCCCTCGTGCATAGAACGCGCGCACCGGTAGCTGTGACAGCGCTGTAAAGCGCGTCCTATGGTAAAGATATAAACAACCGTTTAGAGTGCGTTGAATGACTGCCTTCATAGCTCTGTGGTTAGCGCGTCTGCCTGCTGATCAAAGGGTCAACGGTTCGAATCCCCAGCCGGCGCCGGTCTTTTTTATTTATTTATCGACCCGCGGCGTAAGAGGTTAGATAGCCAGATAGATAGATACATAGATAGACGAAAAGTGCGTGAAGTATCCAAAGAATGCTATTCGCATTAAGAACTAAACAAAACGACGGCGCGGGCACGTCGACTTCGGTAAGGCAGCAACTTCACGTCCGGAAGTCCAGCAGGCCTTGTCTACGGCGTACGGATCCTCGTAGGCAACGTGCCGTCCACGCACAGCTTGTTTCGATACCGCTGCCGTTCAGGCCTCGAGTAGCGAGCTTAAATAGCCGGAGCATAAGCATACGACATACGTTGTCGGGAAATACGACTCACAAATAAAGCTGAAGCGTCCCTACAACGTCAACAACGAGCGCACGCCACACGACGCAATGGTGTGCGAAAACACAAAGAGCCGGGGCGCTTTTTGCCCATAGCTGCCGCGCCATGCGCTGCTTTCCGGCCGTGTTGGTTAAGCAGAGGCCGCTCCGCGTGTCGGTCTCATATTTAACTAAAGATGAATCTACCGGGTGGCTTAAGGAGACGGCAGGCTCTTTAAATCGACCGGAAAATTCGGTTTCTTAACCTATCGCGCTACGATTTTGTGCAGCGTTGCCCACAGATGGTGCATTTTTTTCGTAAAATTTACAAAGAACGAATTTACCTGAGGAAAAAGTAAAGAAAGAAAAAGGCTTAGCTCCTATGGAAACGCAGCGACGCCACCGGTCTTCAAACAACACGGCGCCGTTTCGCACGGGAGACAAGAGATGGCGCAACGAACGCCGCCAACGAACGAGCATACGGCGCCGAGAGCCGGCACTTCAGCAGACGATCCTTTCGACTCAAAAGCGGCTCGCGTTCCGCAGGCGGCGGCAGTCGCAGAAACAAAAACAGGCGCGGTAACAACAAGGAACTGCGGTTCCTTGTCTGCTAAACACGATGGCTCTCGGCGTCGTCTGCTCGTTCGTTGGCGGCAGTTGGCGTCGCGGCCACTTGCGCCATCTCTTGTCTCCCGTGCGAAACGGCGCCGCGTTGTTTGCAGACCGGTGGCGTCACTGCGTTTCCATAGGAGCTAAGCCTTTTTCTTTCTTTACTTTTTCTCAGGTAAGTTCGTTCTT
Organism: Ixodes ricinus; assembly: GCA_037355805.1. NCBI lineage: Eukaryota > Metazoa > Arthropoda > Arachnida > Ixodida > Ixodidae > Ixodes > Ixodes ricinus. The sequence goes on from JAZHYW010012023.1 coordinate 13,366, forward strand.
TGCAAATTTTACGAAAAAATGCACCATCTGTGGGCAGCGCTGCACAAAGTCGTAGCGCGATAGATTACTTCAATCGATTTAACCGGTCGACTCTGAAACTGCCTCTATAGTTCATATATATATATATATATATTTTTTTTTTGTTTTTTTTTTTTCGCAAAGAACAGGCAGTGCAAAACACAATATTTTTTAAGCTTCGACTAGCAACGAACATTTATTGACTGACCCGTCCGAAAATGCCCGGAGGAAGGGGATGGGAGGGGTAGGGGCAAAAAGATTGAAGATCCTTAAATTCGCTTTTCTAGTTTGTCACGAAATACGAAATATCTATGGGGATTACCTGTCAAAGTTTTAATAGCAAAAAAAGCAGCATATACAATATTCAAGGGGCCGCAGCGGGGTGCAATTACTGAAGTTTTAAGACGACCATTTCTCAGTTACCACCTACAAACACGCCATTGGAAGCGACACTCCGCCAAGAGACAGAGAAGAGAGTGGCTGTTTGTATTGCGAGTTGTGTGCAGGTTTCTACAGCCGGAAGTTAGTCAGTCCCAATGGGCGTCTGGTGTCTCAACTATAGATGAGCAATTTAGCCAGAGCAGTAAAACAGCTAGCCTGGGGTCTTTAACGTGAACCACGCAGTAGTGATACACGACCACACACCGGTACGATGTTCATCCAGATCGAAACGGGCAGGGGGCGGGGATTGTTCCGCAGCGCGAGCTTTCGCTCCAAGTGCTCCGAGCATAGCCCACTCGGCCAGCGATCACCCCTATTCTTTGTATAAAAAAGTAGACAGCTGTATATGACAAAGTCTGGAGTCCGAGCGTTGGGGATCACTCGCTGGGCAGCAAGATTGCTGAACTACATTTTCAAAATTGTTGACTCCCTTTGGCGTTCAATCTTGAAATTAAATGTAAAAAAGCACACCAGCGAGTAACTTCCTCTGTCGAGTTGCGCAAGTTGTTTAGAAGTTGGCAAGTCGAGCAGATTAATTCCCTGCGTCACTAACGCTTTTCTCCGGACGCGTCACCCTGGTTGTTTACCGCCAAGATTTATTCCATTTTTCTCTTTTATTTCTGAGAAGTGTTCTATTTTAAGACCACATGGAATTTTATTTCGTATGAGTTACTTATTTTTTTTCACGTATATTTTTTATTTTTAATCTGTGGCTACTGACTGTCTGGAAATAAGTTTTTTATCATGACACGTCGTTTCTCAAGGTTCATTTAATGTGTCCATAATCGCCATAAAAAACATGGCAACAAAAAAACTCCACACCCCGCATTTGAAGAAGAGCCAGCTGCGGCCACGTGCCCAAGCGATCCCCCCCCCCCCGCTTTTCATTCATCATCAATCCCAACCAATCAAAGGTCGTCAAGCATAAAACACTAAACATAAGTTGGTAAGGAAACTTAAAATTGAGTGCGAACGCAAGCCGTGCTCCTCTTTGCATCGACAATGGCACCGATGAGAACTGGGAATCAACGCCCGGTGAATTTTCGTGGAAATTTAAAAGTGAAGATGAGTCCGACTTCTTCTGGTGCGAGAGGACACACGAGGCGCGTGCGTGTGAGTCCGCTCGCTTCTGTGTGGTGTAATAAAGCATTGTCCGCATGAGGCAATTGACGTAAATATGGTCCTGTTTCCTTCGGCGAGAGGGCGCTGTAGCGACCACGAAAGACGCGCCTCATCTGACGTCCTCGGAACTCAACTATCTAATGCTGACGTGAAGCGGCGTCCTAGTGTTCCACGATCCACGGGCGTATACTGTCAGCGTCTCAACAGACGCGCTAACAGAGCGTCTGAAAGTACGCAACGCGACGCACGAAAGAAACTCGGCTTAAAAATATCCGATCTTACACGCCAGGGGTGCTGCTCAAAACTTGAGAGCTACAGGCCTTTAAGGCGCGGTTTCGTGAAACGCCTTTTTGCTTCCGCTAAGCCGTGCGCGGTCATGTTGATGAACATCCTCCACTTTCCCCATTACAGTCTGCATGCGGACAATCAGTTATCGGCGTCGGCTTTGATGGCGGTGAAACGCAGAAGCACGGCGAGTGGCTCTGCCGACGACGCGTCACAAAAACGTTCGACCGGGGACCTATTCGGGCCGCAAAAACCCATGATTACGCCGCTTTTTTTTTTGTTTCTTTGTTTTTGGCGGAAGTTACTGGGGTCCAATTTGATCACCAATGGGTAGGACCTCTCGAGCGCAGGCTCGTCCGCACTCCGAATAAAAATTGGCATGTACAAAAATCGAGCACCAGACGATGCTCCTTTGTGTCGCCGACCATATACTCCGGCAGACGCCGTCAATCACGACACGAAAGAACTCGGGCGAATTGGAGAACCCTTCCTCCAACGCCGCATAGAAGGCATATAGAGCGAAAGCTCATCTACACTACGCCCGGAAAGATTTCGAGACGGAAGTTCGTCAAGTGACGGTCTTGCACGCCTCATTTGAAAAAAAGTAATCGATTACAATTACAATTACTCTCACCTATAAAGCAGTCACTTGAATTGCTTCATTACTTGAGAATATAGAGTAATTGACCGTTACTTTGAAAGAGTAACCGTTACTTTTCTAATCACTTCAGATTTTCAAGACGATATATTTTTTTTTGCTAGTTTGAAAACTAGAATCACCGATTTATAAACTAGTTACCTTCTTAATCCACCAATTTGGTAAAACTATTGGGAGGCTTCGAAGATTCCTTGCTAGGAAAGTTGTACAAACAAAGAAAGGAGAGGGAGAAATACTAACGGTTACGAGTATAATTTTAGTACTTCCAAAAGTAATCAGATTAGTCTTGTGACTACTTCTTAATAAAGAAAATCAAATGATTACAAAATTACTCCAGAAAACACGCCCAAGACACTTAAGACTGCTTACGTGTAGAAATCCAAAAGCATTATAGTCCCGCGGGTGAAATGTTTTGCTCCGGCGGTGACATCACGCTCCCCCTTTGCACAGGCGCGGCGCCCACGGCGGCTCCACCGCTTCCGTGACGAAGCATTTGCGTTGCTATGCTTTTCTTTCTGTTTTATTTCTGAGGCGCGTCCGCTTTGACCTTGAGCGGCACGTGCTTGATGACGTATTTTTATGGCCATCTTTCGGGCACAACGCCGACGCCGCCTTTTCCCGTAATAGGCCACAGGGTTTTCGCCTTCAAAGTGTGATTACAAGTATTTTGATTACTTGTAATAAATACCACACAAGTCTGCGTGAAACTGTCCAGAAAACAAAAGCTGTTGGAACAACTCGATTAACTCTGAGATCTCGTGACGGTGACTGGCAGCTACGGAACTGGCAGCGCGAACCTTTCGCGGGTGAGGCAGGGAACTGGCGAAGTACAATATATAACCGTCCGTTCCACATGTGCTTGACAGCAATCTAAAATTATCAATAAAAAATGGCACGGAATTTTTTTTTTTAGGGTTGGTCGTTGATTATAAGGTTTAGCCCGATTCATTTCCACCTTTTAATCGATTAATCGGTGTTGTTGATTTCCGTGCATAAGAATACAAAAAAAAGTAAAAACTATATTTTTTTTTGCCTTCGCTGAATATGTGATAAACAGCGCAATGTAGTACAATTTTAGATTTTAAGTCAACCTTGAAGTGTAGTCGAGAACAGTCAAAAGAGTCTCATGCACACTCACAAATTATGACTTCAGTCGCAGAAGCAAAGAGGTTCGTTGATATTCTCCGGCAAGAGTGACCTGATTGTTCACAATAGTCTCTGCTGCACTAAACGGGCACTCGCACGGCGTTGAAGTGGCTGGGACAGGTGTCCTGCCCCACTTGTTTAAAGTTACAAATCTCGCCCCTTCAGCTGTACTTTAGGTAAAAATTTGACCCAAATGTTACCTTCGTACAGGTGTACTCGTTCCACGTCTGCGTGGAAAAAGCGTTGATTTTATTTTTTGTTGTTGGTCAAAATGTAACTGAATCACCGGTTCAAAAGATTAATCGATTAATCGGCAGGTTAATCGATTAAGTAGCTAGCCCTAGATTTAATGCGTTGTGTAGAGGTTTTCCTCAGTTTCCGTGAGGCGATGTCACGATGAGGCCTTATTCAGTGGGGTTGGTTTATCTTTGAAAAAGGTTTGATACTAGACTTCATTAAGTCTGAGTTTTGTTCTTACTGAGAGCTATAGGAAACTTGGGCTGCTTTATGATCGATATAAGGTTCTTCTTTATTTTAGCTTCATTGTCACATCCATTCTTTACAGTTTTGTCGTTATTTCCAGAACAAATATGCGACCTTAGTGTCTACAGAGAGATGATTATTAAAGGTAGATGATAGCTTGTTTCGACAGGAAAAGGTCACTTTATCGTGCAACTTTCGTGCGTGCTTGCTTGTCATTTTGGAGCCTAAATCAGGAGTGAGCAGAGCTCGTGTATTTCCAAAACGACATCCACCTGCGCCATGCTTCGAATAGAATCACCGGCGCACGCACCATCCGAAGCACCCCTTCCCACCTTTGTTCCCAGTTCTCTTTGTGCGTGGCACTCTGGACATCACGATTCGGGAAGTACACATCTGACCGTATTCCTAAAAAAGAAGGTGAAGTCATAAAACGTCATTAACGACGTAATCAACGAACACCGTTATGTCATCAGCTTTTGTCAAAGGCGCAGATGACGATGGTCAACGAATGGACCTGCAGAAGTTCTGAAAGTGACCTGTTGGACTTCAAAATCATGAGGTAGGAGAGAACAAAAGAAACGGACAGTGTAACAGAGGGATTGGTGTTAATGCGACGCAGACTGAGAGGTTAGGCTGGGCGTTTGTCCTAGACTGTCGTGCAGGCTAACCTCTTTGGACGTTTTATCTAGACACTGCTCTGGGGTTGAAGAAAGTAAAGGAAGACATCACTATGGGAGAACGCGATGTAATGATTATGATGATGGCAAAAAAAAAGATGCTGAACTGGTGACGCTGGAACTCACTTCCACACGTGCACATAAACACCTTTAAAGACACGATGAGAGCCCCGTATACACTTTCAGTAAGGACCTCTGTGTTGATCTGTTTCATATATTCTTTTAACTAATCTCAGTATTTCTAACTGTTAGATGTGAAACCGGCAGCATAAACGGGCGATCGGGTGCGTCGATTGCGTCTAGGTGATTCGAGGATGCTCCTTTCCACACCAACCGTGGACAGTGTGAAGGAGGGGGAGGTGTTCAAATCATCCACAATGACAATACTAGAATTAAAAAGAAAAAGACTGAAACCGTAAGTGTCAAGGGAGAGAGGAAGTTGCTCTTCTCCGCGTTTGAACACGACCGACGCAAAAATCCCGGCGTAAGCAGACTCAAGGCAAGGCTGACGCTAGATCATCTTTACGACTGGCGCAGCGAATGCATAGCGAAGCGCGGCTCTAGCGTTCGGAAGACGCCGGAGGCTTGGTAAATATAAAACATTGGCTCCTTGACATTTCCCGAAAGCTTTCTAAAGCGTTCTAAATGCAAAGCAAATGGGTTCTTCATGCATAGCATTTCAGAACGCCTTTGCTTGCGTCCGCTGGAAGTCTGTCGCATACATCACACGTAACACACCACCGAACTATTGCCCGTGAACTGGCGCTTGAACTGCCGGTCGGCAGTTCACCTTGGTTTGCAGCAGCGCCCTTGCCCTTTCATCTTCACCTCGCTGCGCCCGCCGCGTTGTCACGTCCTGCACCGCTTCCTTGGCGCTTCCTTCTTCACCTCTCCGTGCCTGTCGAGGTCGATTCCCCACGCTGACAGTGGGGTGCAAGCTACGTGCTCGTTGGACCAGCCATACGTCTATCCTTGGACACCTGGTCAAGCTCCCGTCCATGTGCACACGCTCAGGGAGCGGGGTCAGGTGATGAAATGGAGCCGGCCGTCTGGTCTGGCGAGGTGCGTGTTTACAAACAAGCCCGCATAGACTGCCCACACAATTCTTTGCAGTGTATGTGTTGACGCAGCTCCAAGAGCATGTCGCCGATTGCTCGCGGTTCTCCGTTCAAGCTACGTCGCAGCGCGAACACAAAAACGCTCACGCATAAAAAAATAAAATAAAAAACAACTAAAAACAACGCGGTCGGGTCATTAGCTAACTGAGACGTGCACAGTACGTTACACCTAGGCCGTATACGTTCCAGTGTTTATTTATAAGAAAAACCGCCGGATGTTTTTGTTTTGTCTTTAATCTTTATATATATATATATATATATATATATATATATATATATATATATATATATATATATATTTTAATATCAGTGTATTTTGTTATCGAAGTTTTGTTAAAACCAGAAAGTGTTCGGCCTAGTTACACTCCCCTGCAGAACATCAACCCCTCATCACTTCTTCCTCGATCCTCGCAAATCGGACTTCAGAGGGAGCAGCCTGCCGTACCGGTTGCAGTGTATCCAGATAATATGCAGTTTTCGTAGACCGCGTTTCCTTCTCCGCTAAGCACTCCGCAACGAAGAAGCAGCTACTGCGCCTGCGCGCCGATGGCCTTGACTGTAGAGTTTCGGGTATCGTAGCGGATTGCGGAGAGAGTTGCGGGTCGGCGAAAACGATCTACGAAAACTCCTAATAGGGACTTTTAGCAAACCGTAGTCGTGTTCCGCGTACCGCACTAGCGGAGCTTTCAAAGCTTGCTTTTAAAGGGCACTGAAGTCGATTCTGAGATCATCCTTTTGTGGCGACAACTCAATCTAGACCCTCTAAGCATTCCGACAAACCTGAAACCACAACCGTACGTAGCTTATTTCCTCGTTAAAAGCGTGTTCAAAGATCGCGACACGCCTTTTTGGGTAGAATTTTCTTCCGACTGAAGTGGTCGACGAAGGGCGCTTGCAAATGGCCACATGAAAGGCCAGTTGGAAGCGATGGCTTCGCCCGCGGTGAAAAAGGGAGTCTTATCCGAATGTGTACCTATCAGCATCTCTTCGAAACGAGTTGTAATAAAATAATTCGGAATCTGCGCGTATTGTAGGGCTTTGATTGGTCCACACAATTTAGTCCGCGAGAAAAAGAGTCCACATGTTTCTTTTTCTATTGCCCTGAGATAAATCGGCGGTTTTGTATATGTGGGAATTAACACCTCTTAAACAATATAAGATTAAACAATATAAGCCCAATTTACAAAAGGTTTTCCGAAAGGTAGGAAAGTCCTCCTCGCACCCTTCCCCTCCCTCTCTCACTGCTAAATTTACAAAAAAATGTTTTTTTTTTTGTTGCTGCATTTGGGGCTGGATATGCCGGAGATCATCCCAGCTTATTCAACTTCAATAGGGAGTTGTACTAGATCGTTTTTCTCCTCCGCTACAGTATCCGTGAAGAAAACGCGGTAGCTGCGCGTGCGCCCGCCAACCTTGTCTGCATAGTTCAGGGTCTTGAGGCGGATACGGAGCGCTATCAGGGTGCTTAGCGGAATGCGGAAACGCTCT
>JAZHYW010012024.1:0-25556 GCA_037355805.1 Ixodes ricinus
GTGGAGAAGCACGGACGCCACGCGAAGCCTAACCTCAACAACCCGACTCCTTTATTTCCCGTCGACAACAACCCCCCACATCTCCCGTCCGTTCCGCCGGTCCCCTCCCCGAGCGCTGGCGCCATCTCTAGGCGTCCGCGCGCAGTTCCGGCCGTTGCCGCCGCCACACACTCCTCCTTACAGGTCTCCCCCCTTACAGCGTGAAACACTGGGGGCTGGATGCGGCACTGCCTCATGGTAGTGCGTCAGCTGGTCCGCGTGAGCGACCCCACGGTGTCGCCCTGTGGTTGCATCCTTAAGCACAAAGTCATTGCCACCCAGGCACCGCACAACCCGGAAAGGCCCTGTGCGCCGAGGGGCAAGCTTGGCAGTGATGCCCTTGGCCGCGTCGCTTAGGGTGTGGGAATCTAGCAGGACAAGGTCACCTTGTTGCACTGTTGTAGGCCTCCGGTGCCGGTCATAGTAGGTCTTCTGGGCTTGCCTCGCTGTCTGCTGGTGGCCTCTTGTCTCCTCAAGGGCCTCTTGAAGACACCTTGTTACTTCGGCTGCAAAGGCATGGGATGCTGTCTCCGCTGGTTCTGTGTCATCCTTGGCTGCAGGCTGCTCCCATGGGGTACGGAGCTCCCGGCCGTAGCACAGGAAGGCAGGTGTGTAACCTGTGACTACACTCTCAGCGGTTCGCATAGCGAAGGCAATCTCAGGAATGTGACGATCCCAGTCCCTGTGGTTGGAGCAGTAGGCTCGGAGGCACTCCTTCACTGTGCCATTATGGCGCTCCACCATCTGTCCTGCAGGTCGGTAGGGCACTGTGTGCCGGTCCCTAATGCCCCAGTGCTCTAGGAGACCCCGCCACACAGTGCTGACAAAGGGCTTCCCGTTGTCACTGGAAATGGCTGCAGGTGTGCCGTGGCGACAGAAAACTTGCACCATGCAGTCCACAATGTTTTTGCTGGTCGCCGCTCGCAGGGGGAAGAGCTCGATAAACTTCGTGAACTTGTCGATCACAACCAGTAGGTACTTGTGGTGCCGAGGCGTGGGTGGCAGGGGCCCCACAATGTCCACGCTGAGCTCCTCCATTGGTGCCGTGGCCCACTGGCTACTCATTAGCCCTTCGGGCTTCTGCCGGTGAGCCTTTGTCCGTTGGCACACCTGGCAGCACCGGACATGCTTCGACACGTCAGCACGCATGCCCAGCCAAACAAAGCGGGCAGAAACACGCTTCAGTGTTTTGAAAAACCCGGCGTGGGCACTGGTAGGGTGGTCATGCGCCATCTTTAGCACTAGCTGTCGAAGGTGGTCCGGGAGCCAGGGTAGCTTCCTGTTCCCTCTCTGCTGGACAAGCAGCCCGCTGGCTTCCACCTCGGTCGTCGCTGCCAAGTCCTCCAGCAGGCGCCGGTCTGGATCGTCTTCCGCAAGCTTCGTCCCTTGCACAACACCCTTCAGCTTGGACAATAGAGTGTCTCCCTGTTGCTCGTGGGCAAGTCGTTCTGTGTCACTCAAGAGTGTGGCGTCGTCCATGGTGCACAGTGCTGCTGCCTCCTCAAATCTGATCTGTGGCTCGGGCTCCGGGGCAGAGATGGGAAACAATGTCTCCGGCAGGCTGTGAGTTGGGGCGTCTCGATGTGCTAGGGGTGCTCTGCTGAGAGCATCTGCTGGGATGTTGGCCAGACCTCTCCTGTGCTTTATCTTACAATTAAAGCCCTGAAGGCGGAGCACCCATCGCTTGACTCTTGGTGAGGCCTGATCACTGCTAAACATCCAAGCCAGTGAGGAGTGGTCGCAGTGGATTTCAAACTCCGTGAACTCCAGGTACGGTCGGAACTTGTCCACTGCCCAAACCACCGCGAGGCACTCCCACTCTTGGACTGTGTAGTGTCTTTCCGACTCGGTAAGCACCCTACTGATGAATGCCACTGGCTGTAGCTGGCTGGGGCCTGCCTGCAGGAGCACTGCTGCGATGCCAACCCCACTGGCATCGGTCTCGACGACAAAGGGTCGATTTAGGTCTGGAAGATTCACGACCACGTCATGGGCTAGGGATTCCTTAAGTGCAGCAAACGCCTGCTCCTGCTGGTGATTCCACTGCCATCTTTCGTCCTTCCTTAACAGGTCTGTAAGTGGGCGGGCAATGATGGAAAACTGCGGAATGAAGCTGCGGTAGTAGCCTGCTAATCCCAGGAAGGCCTGCAGTTGCTTGATTGTGCCAGGCTGCGGATAGTCCAGCACCGCAAGCACCTTGTCGCTGTCAGGTCTACATTGCCCAGGTGAGATGACATGGCCGAGGAACCTCAGAGACCGACAGCAAACTTGGATCTTGTCTGGATTAATGGTGAGTCCTGCGGACCTGATGCGCTCCAGCACCTCCTGAACGTGTGCAACATGGCTCTCCAGAGTTTCTGAGTATACAAGGACGTCGTCCAGGAAGGCCATGGCAAAGTCATGGTTTATGCCATCCAGGACGCGGTCCATCAAGGTTTGGAAGGTTGCGGGGCCACCTGCCACACCAAAGGGCATCCTTGTGAACTCGAAGGTCCCCTGGTGGCAGATAAAGGCTGTCTTCGGGACGTCCTTTTCGCAAACAGGGATCTGGAAGAATCCTTGCGAGAGGTCGAAACTTGAAAACCACTCTGCGTGACCCAGTTGTGCCAACAGCCAGTCTGTCCTAGGCATGGGGTAGGCTGGTACCTTGGTGCGTGCGTTGAGTGGTCGGTAGTCAATGGCAAGGCGGAAGCCCCTGACTTCTTTGCCACCAATACCGGAGCGCTGGTCCATTGGCTGGTGCTTCTTCGAATGAGACCCTGCGACAGCAAGTCATGGATGCAGCCGTCGATGATCGCCTGCTTTTTGGCGTTGACCGGACGCAGCCTGCAGCGGACGGGCAGACTCTCTCCGTCTCGATTTGATGTTGGGCAAGGGTGGTGCGACCGGGAGTTGTGGTGAAGATTGGATTGAAGTCTCTCAGCACCTCAATCATGCGTGCATCCACTTCTGGTGCAATGTTGAGATGTCCACCGTCTCCTGTGGTAGCAGAGTCAGATCCACTGGTGCAGGCAGCCTCCTCCTCTGCGAAGATGCTGTGCAGGTGGTACGAGTCTTCTTCAGCCAGTGGCTCGCTCGGTCTCTTTTCAGCTCTTACAAATGGCACAATGCACTGGGGTTCTGTGCCAATCGTCCACCCACCAAGTGCCACATGCACCGAGATGCCGGTAACAGTCAAGAAGTCCCTCCCCAGGACAATGTCTCGGCAAAGGTCAGGCACACAGAGGAACCGCTGCCTTCGGGAACCGGCTGCCCACTGGATCTTGCATCTAAGTGACGTAGAGGACTGTGACCAACCGGCTGCCAGACGTAGTGTGCGCACCTCCCTCTTGTGCTTGGCTCCTGTAGCTTGAGCAGCTGTCATTGCTGGCAGTCCCAGCAGACTGACGCTGGAGCCCGTGTCAAGCAGTGCCTGAAATGTTGTGGACCCGATGCGGACGTCCAGGAGGGGTTCTTTTCTACCGGCAGTAGTCGCCACCTGTAGCGCGCTGTCGTAGATGCCCGCCGGGGCAGCATCTACCAGTTCCCGTTTCCCGGGCACTGAGCTTGGAAGTGGCCTGGCTGCTGGCACCGGAAGCAGAGGGGCGGCCCGAACCGCCGGCCGGTGGCGCAGTTACGAGCTGCGTGGCCCACACCTCCGCAGCGCTGGCACTGAGTGTGTCTTGCGTTGGGCTGCTGCTGCCACTGTGACGTCGGAAAGCCGATCTGGGCAGCGGGTGTCGCTGACATTGCTGGACCGCACAGCAGGTCCCGGTGGTACGACGGCTGGATCGCCGCGGGGTGAAGCGGCCAGCGGTACGCCGACGGCGCGACAGCGGGCGGAGGGGCAACTGCCGCCGCCGTCATCACTGGAGCTGGAGGTCCGGGGAGGCCGAGGGCGCCGTGTGCTGGCCTGAAGGCGAGGTCCCTGGCCACTTGGTTGCTCTGAGGAGGGGGCGGCTTGTACTGGAGCCGCCGCCAAGCACGCTCCATGAGGCCGTCCGCCGCCTTTGCCAGCTCCGCTAGGCTCGCGAACTGCGCGCCTTCCGCCAGGTCCTGCAGCTGCGGGTGCATTTGTCGCAGGACGCGATCCACCTTCTCAGAGTCGGGCACTTCTTCTCCGATCCGCTTCGTAGTACGCAGCGATCGTGTATATAAACTCTTTTAAGTTTTCTTCCGGGTGCTGGGTCCGCTGGCGCAGCTCATCCTTCAGGCGGCGCTTGGCGTCGATGGAAGCAAACTCGGCGCGGAACGCGGAGGTGAAATCGTCCCACGCAGGGAAATCTCCAACGAATCGCCACCACAGCTTCGCGCTGCCCTCCAGGGCGGCCGGCACAACCTGGCTGAGTCGTTTGTCCGCGGCAACACCGGTGATGAGGCAAAAGTTCTCCAGTCGCTCGAGGAATTCTTCGGGAGACTGGAGATCGCTGAACCCGGTGTACTTGGGCAGCTGCGCCGCAATCCTTGGCACTGGCCCACCGGAGGGCTGTACTGTTGCCACCGTCACCGCAAGATCCTGGTCGCCGGATGGCACCGGAGCCGCCATGACAAGATCCCGCACGTGCGCCGCAACGTGCTCCCGCTGCAAAGCGGAGCCGTCTGTTTGCCTGATGAGCTGCTGGACGAACTCCTCCGGCACTGACAGGTTCATGGTTGTTCGTCGTTCTCGAATCCCGGACGAGCCCCCACTTGTTAGGGTGCGCGTGGAGAAGCACGGACGCCACGCGAAGCCTAACCTCAACAACCCGACTCCTTTATTTCCCGTCGACAACAACCCCCCACATCTCCCGTCCGTTCCGCCGGTCCCCTCCCCGAGCGCTGGCGCCATCTCTAGGCGTCCGCGCGCAGTTCCGGCCGTTGCCGCCGCCACACACTCCTCCTTACAGCAGAAATAAACAAAAGATGCGCCACTTCCAGGAATCGAACCCTGGCTTTCTGCTTGGAAGGCACGCGCGATAACCGTTAGGCCACGAGCGCGCTGCCTGCTTGGTCAGCTGCGCTCGTGGCACTGTGTTGTTCGTTCCTCTCCTTAGCCTTGCTTGTTTCGGGCTATTGCATTTGCATTATGTTCGACTTTCACCAACTAGCCCAGCCCTCAATTTTATTACTTTACTCCACTTAGCAGTATTTTACTGGAGCATGGATATAGTTCTGCTCCCTCCTTCAATGTGGGTGAAGACTCGTCTGCATGTATCAGGTTGAAATAAACTGTAGTGATGAGGAGGTGCGAATGTTTCTTCCATCACCCAGTGGTAACTTTTTTAGGGTTCTTTACAAACGCTGCCGAACAACAAAGTAGGGATGTTTATGTTCATTTTTATTATATAGAATGCGATGATCCCCGAGTAGCGGAAGTAACCTGTATGCTCGAGTATCAAACTATATAATTTAAGGATATGATAGTGAACAAGCAGTGGAGCTAGAAACGTTTGCAACTTTTGACCGATTAGAAGTATTAAGGCATTTCTAAGTTCCTTGAATTTCACGCTGTTGGATATCTGGGACTACTTGAAACCATTTATTATAACACGGCTGTCTTGCATTTCAATTAAACAAATTATTGGAAAAACCGAAATAAACGGGTTTTTAGGAACGCGTAACCGGTAACCAAAACCGTAAAAATTAAAACCGTAAAAAACACGAAACGAAACCGTTACCAACAGGAAGCGGTAACCATAACCGTAACCGAAACGCTATATTTTTCGGTTTGAGTCCCTGGACAAAACCAAGGTTGCAGAGATATCAAAATAAGTATCACACATACACACGCAAAACATAAATATGAACAAAAAGCTTGTCCAGTTTATCAGTTTTTATAGCAGTTCCAGCTGAAGCCTTCGGCTCCCAATGTGAGAAAATAGAACTAAATTCTTTTGGATGTCACTACTCTGGCGATTGTTCGTAGACATTTCTTCAAAACGTAGGAGCAAGCGCTATTGTCGCAGTCTTGGCGAAGTCGAACTCCTGGCAGATGAATCTTCCATGAGCTCTGAAGCCGGAGAGCGAGCTGCAGTATGTGCTCACTGTGCTCTACAATTGTGGAAATCAACGAGCAAGTGCCGCACCGCATTATACACTCGGCGGCGTGTGTTTCCAGAACACCTCTCATTAGATTCATTTTGTTTACGTGCTATAATAATTCACAAGAAAAGCCGAAAAGACAAGGCGATGTGGTGCAGTGGTTAGCACACCCGACCGGATCTTTTGGAGACCCCCAAATATTTTGTCATCGGAGGCTTCGTAAACTTTGTTCTTTTCGATCAAGTGATGTTCACTCATCCGCATATTTTTGATTCTTGCATATTTGGAGGCCGCGTAAGATAACGAAGGTGCCCCTGAGAGAAGTTCCTATAAACATAATTTGCGTGTAAACATATTAGGAGACCGGATAACTCTATTTGCAGCTCAGAAGCATATATTTTATTACCTTGTTGGGCCCATTTATACCTTTATGTATACTTTTGGTATAGGTATAGAACAGATGCATGCTGCCCACTTTGTTAGTTTCAAACCGAAGCATGCACGCTCACGAAATTGCGTAGAATTATTTAAGAAATTCTTTAATGTGTAACGAAAATGCGTCGCATTGTTTTTAGCTTGACTGCGAGCAACAAACGACGGTAACTGATAGCCGGTTTAAGTCTGAGGCAGAGCATCGGCTTTTTCGTAGTTTCGCTTTCGGATCGGGAGCTCTTTGTTTGACCTCCTTCGTGCTGTTAAAATGGCGCTCGCCAAGAAGCGTATTAGGCAAAAGTTTGTGGAGTGGGTCCGCAGGTCAATTTCGGCACTGGCTGGCGCGTTTTGATGGAGGTCACGTCGCATAGCTTAAGGCCTGATCATACTAGCGGCGGCAACGGCGCCGCCGGTTGGCTCCGCTGGGCGGCACCGCAATCCGGTGACCCAACGCGAGGTGGTCACATTCGCTTCCGTTTTACGGGCATTATAGTCATGTGACAGCACTGGCTCTCGCGTTCTCAAGATCGCGCGCGCGCCTCCCGCCGGATTTTTTCATCTTTCGTCGTCTGCTCTTCGTTAGATTCCTCCGTTTCGGCGCTCATCTTTCGCATGTATCAGCATCGCAACCGCACTCGCTGCCTATATGGTAGGTGTCCATGATGACCTGGTGATCAGCGTGGATGCGATCTTCCTAGCCTGCTCATTGACCTTACGACGTCGCCGCGCTCTGAAGGGAAGGAGGCGCGAGTTTTGGGTCCGGCCAAGTTGATGCTCCCGAGACACAATGCGACAGGTCAGTGCTTTTTTGCCCGGGCTGCACGCCAGATATGAATGCTACTTTCGAGAGCGTCACCATGCCAACACGATACCCGTCACAACGCAGGCGAGATGTGGCAAGTGAAATGGAGAAACTCATGTTATTACGAATTCATTTCCGATAATTTCTCGTCGGTTGTCCTTAGCTTCCTTATCTAGGTAGTCTGGTTGCGTCTTGTCATATAAAAAGGGAAACAGTCGCACAGTTTCGAGGAACCGCTCCGTTGGGAAAGGCATTGGGGGAGACAGGGATAGTTGACGAAACGAGACAACGCTACGCTCCTTTGTAACGTATAAGACGCGCGGAGAAGTTGCTTGCGCGTTGCCATAGAATCGCAACGTCACTATCTACACAACCTCCCATTGGCACCTTTCTTCTGCGGCGAGAAATGTCGAGCCCTCAACCGCGCACGTGCAGGTTGCCTTGAAGGCGCACAGGGGCGCGTCGCTGAGAGCGGAAACTTCTTTCGGACGTCAGCACGTTGCGTCAGGCGGTGCGCGGCAAGCCTCCGCGGCGCTTGTGTGGTCGGGCATCGATGGGTTGAAAGAAAAAGTGGGCGGAGGACGAGATTGAGGCAAACACGCCTCTATGATTCGCGCGATAGCCTTTAGGCGGCCCTTGGATTTGTTTAGGCTTATCGGGTAAGCAAATACGGGAGTCGGCTAAAGCCTCTGCGTGAATTACTAGAACGTGTTTTCCTAAGCCTTGCCCCTGCCCCCCGCCTTCCTCTCATCTCTCTCTGTCCGTAAACTAGGCAACGTGACCCCCATAAAAACGAGCCATCCAGGGTGGCAGAATAGACCTGTTAACTTATTTTACCAGTGCTTTCACCAAGGCTTTTATTTCCATTTTGGTTGTACAAAAAGGAGGATGCCAGGGCAAAAGCTGCCGTTGGAAGCTAACAATGTCCAGTCTCACTGACACATGTTGACAAAAAATAAAAAATCGCGAAATCAAAACAATACAAAAAAATAACTTTTCCGAACACACCGCTAGAAAATCTTGCTTGCGTTGTGTGTACGCGACCGCAGTGCCAGGTGTTGCCATTTCGCCGGCCCGGAAATTTGTTATTTTTATTTGTTTGATACAGCGAATACTGTATTAACAAAAAAGAAAGAGCTTCCTGGTGTACTTTGTATATTCCATACTTTCCAGATTTCTAGAATGTTCCGTTTAGATCGCTGGAGATGTGATGTAAATGTAGAAAAAAGCGGTTTAACCGTTTTGGACTGCGAGCAAATGGCCAAGGTTCTTTGGACAGCTTACGTCGTTAGGTTGCTTACCTTTGACACCTGCGTTGTACCACTTTTTTATATATGTCTTCATATACAACAATGTTTTCCTTGGAGTCAAGTTAAGAACGGATATACCCTATTAGTTGTAATATTTTGGCACCCCTGCACTGGTGATGGTTTCATATCATGAAACTTGACAAGCAGTGTACTAATGAATGCAAAAAAAGGAAAAAATCCTAAATGGAGCTGGATTATGTTGAAAAAGACAGCGTGACTGGCACAAGGACAAAGAGACGAAGAGAACACAAGACATTTTTTTCTGTCCCATGCAGGCGCGCTGTGTTTTCAACATGAACTCTTAATAACTTGCCCAGTTATCTTTCCTAATGAAAGGTGGATTTACAAAAGCACCATTATACTAAACGTATTTTACGTTTGGTGTTAGAGGGAACACGAAACCCACTTTTCCAATAAGTATTTTTGAGTTATCAACACAAGTTATTCGCGGAGGACTCAGCCTGAGAATACACAACAGTATTTCGACCAGGCAGCGGTCTCCTGCTCCAAGTTTCACAAAAATTACAATCAAAACTTGGAACAAATGTATTTTAGTATCTGACTTCAGCAAGACAAAATTGAAATCGGTCGGTAATTTTTCATCTTCCGACGATCTCTTCCTTTATGAAGTGGCTTAAATTTTGAATTCTTTTGGGGTTTAGAAACTTTTCCATTGGCCATAAAACCATTTCGCATGTGTATAAGGACGTTTTTAGTGGAGGCAATCATTTCGGCGGAGATCACTCACTTTCCTATTCTCAGCCACAGGGGATATTTTTTTTTGGGGTTAAAAACTTAACGATATGCTTTTCAGATTATCTTTAATAATGCAGAAATCAAAGCTGAATTCATATTTGAGCCCCTTGAGTGAATTGAAAAGGTAATGTTACCCAACAGAACGCCTGAAGACGTCGCAAATAGTGTATTAAACCTATCGGAAAGTGAACATATATTTGTACCAAATATTTTTTCTAACGCCTCATCTGCCGAATTTATACCCTTGTGTCCACTAAGTTAGTTCAGCAGAGACCATGTTTTTCTAACATTCGATCTCGCAGAACGCAATAGGCCTTGAAAGTAATTTCTCTTGGCTGCTCGTACCAACGCATTTGCGCGATTACAAGCGCAGCGAATTTGAGTTTTTAATAGCGTACTTCAGGGAGAACGCCAGTATTTATCCTTAGTGACTCAGTTTTGGATGGCACGTATGATGCCAAAATTCAGCCAAACGTATTCCTCGCGATGTTTTCTGATTGTGGTTGTCTTTTTGGAGTGGTTGATAAAATAAGCTCAAATTTGTTGGAAAGTATAATAGACGTCGTTATAGAGTTAGTATAAGGTCTTGCCTATGAAAAGTTGAAACCAGTTCGTCAAATCTTCATTGTCAACGATTTCAACTTCCCTTCTTGTTTGAGCTCCTAGTTTAGTAAGGTTTTCGGACGCAACCTGACAAGCTATGAAATAGAGATCCGCTAAAATTTGTGACATTACTGCTGAAGTAATGATCGTATTTGGCGTACAATAGTGAATATGATACACGCAAGACGTGACAATTTTATCACCTAAGTGTCCTTCTCGTCTTGTTGAGTGAGTTATAATTTTGAATCCTACATTCGACAGCACGCTGAAAAAGTCGCAGGCAATTGATCAGGAACTTTTAAGGAGTCTATATTGAAATGCCCTACGAGGCAAACTATCTCGACAGATGATAGGCCAAGTAGCATTGTCCTTCGCTCGTGAACAAAAAGACCTAGATTTGTCAAAGCGATTCTATAAAGCACCAATTGTGACCAGCAGCAGTGTGCGTTCCAAATGTTTAAGGAAAGTAACTCAGAGTTAGCAAGCTCAATGCCGGTAACTTTACTCAGCCACAGGCTTCTCACCACAACTCTTATACCTCTTGACCCTTCATGCGTACAAACGAATCTTTTGTAACCACACAAAAAAATTGGTCGCTTAAGTTATTGTAGATGTTAATATCTGTTAAAACTAAAATATAAAAATTACTGGTTCAGTAGAGAATATACATCGATTTTTAATGGTATCGTCTTAAACGAGTCGAAAACTAATGTTGTTTCGTTCAGCAGGAGACGTGACGTCTTGCAATGCTGCTATGCCTTAGACACTACTCTTATCAGCCGGTTGTCTCTGATTGGGGTTATAGTGCGGATCTACACGCTGAACTTTCTTCTATCGTCATGTTGCAAATATTGTCGACTCGTCTCTAACCGTCCTTCTTTTCAAAACGCGTATATCGAGCAATTCTAAATTTCCGCAATTTCTTTTTACTTTTATTTCGCTCTCATATGCTAAGCCGTCTTGAGTTTTCTCCTGTTTTATAGAAGAGGCTGAAGAGCATTGGAGGGGCTGACTCTTCTACTATTGAGCGAGTTCAAAGAAAATTACTACCTGGCTTTTATGATAGTTACCTACATTACAAGACGTTTTATGATTATCATAACATTTGAAACTGATTGGCTTACACGTCTTTTGTAGTCGACGGATGACACGAGATTTCATGCTTCTGCACAAGGTTGTAAACGGTGTTGTTGATTGCACAGTGTTCATCAAATGTCGTGTCTATTTAGGTGTTCATCAAATGTCTGTTTTTGTACGCTAATCGTTTTATCTTTCGGTTTTAGATAACACCGATCCCATTGAAAGTCTTCAACTGTTCTTTAAGCAATAGGAATCAATCGTAGATGAATTTTGCAGTGATATTTCTGGATGTGAATATTCAGGAAGCGCACCGGCGTCTTCATTTAGCTTTCAAATATCAATGTTTGTTCATGTGATGTGAATGTTCATAATTTTGACGCAGTGCATCACTAAAGAGGCGTGGAGTTGTTTGTGTGTCACTAAAAATAAACCAAATGAATTAAAGTCCCATAATGCAGGGACTGCAGTATTTAAGGAGTGCTCGCTTATGTTTGTTTAGAATGTATTAAACGGTCATTTTTAATAGTGGAGAACCTATTGGTTATTATTGCCCTGCTAAATTCGGCTGAAAGGTTTAAGTCCCGTAATGTCAGGTCCAGTTACGTCAGTTTTTTCGCTAAATGTAGCGAGGAAACTGAATCGGTGTATAGGCAACGTGAATTCAGGTCACGTGATGTCAATTTCCATGCTTAAATCAGCGGAGAAGTGTACGGACGGACGAACGGAGACACGGAAGGATAGACGGGGAACTTTTCGGGATCAGGGGTTTTGATTAAGAAGCATTGAATATGTTAACACCTTCGTTCATAGGGCGCAAGGCCATTGTATGCGTTACGCCAACCACACGTGCCGGTGAAGATTTTCTCGGCCATGTAGAATAGTCCGATCTAACCAGTTAGTTTTTTCACGCCGGATCTGCCGGCATGAATGATCGGAACTGTAGTCTTTCTGCGCACGTGTCAAACCCGCTGGAGCTCTACGGGAGCTGAGAATGAGACGACACGAGGCATCTCGTGCAATGGCACCTGTCCCCTGTAAACTACAGTTATAGCGGCGCCACGCAGGCGTGAAACGCTTATGGTGCATTCACATTGGCGTTCTAATCCCAACCCCGAAGCGGATCCGCTCGTTTTCGTCAAATGCGCAAGAAACTGCACGAAATCTTAAATCAACCGCTTTCGCAACCGCCTCGCGAATGCGGTCCACCCGCCAGTGTGAATGAGGCATCAGCGAGATCGGTCTATGGTATACGTCCGCGAGATAGTCTGAGCGGATGCCCTTTTTTCTCAATGCAAACGTGGAGCACATTGTTATCTCAAACTATTATGGGCCTGACGACAGCGAGCAGAGATGGCAATGTTAAGTAAAAAAGAACACTATAAAGCGCCCACGTACGGCCATGATCAAAAGAAATACGAATATCGGAGCGCGCACCATCCTGAACCTACAAAACCCTCAGGCGGAAAAAGGGTGGTACTTCTCCGCCGAGAATATTACCGGTGTTTGCCACCGCCTTCTGAAAACTTGACTATACGTGGCGCGGCACTTGCTTTATTCATAGTAGGTGCAGCCATGAACTGCTGCACTTCGTAAACAAAGCACCATCAGTGATAATACGACAAACGAAAGCACGCAAAATTGACCATTTTCACCTGGAGTGCGGAGTGACCTCGCTGCGTGTGATTTCTTTCATTGAACAAAAGTCGTGCTTTATTGCAACTTAATGATTGCATCGATGCGCACAAGCCATAGTGCCGGAAGTTTAGTGGAGAACGACGTTTCTTCTACACTGTAAAAAAGTATGTGCGTCTACTTTCGAGCACAACACTCGGAGAACCAATCAGCGCAACTTACGGAGGCAGCTCAGCGAATGACGATGCCGAAACATCTGTTTAGACCAAAAGACGCAGACTGAGTTGTGACATTAATCAATGCAAGCGTGACGTTTTGCATTGCTTAATGTCACAACTCAGACTGCGTTTTTGGTCTAAACATATGTTTCGGCATCGTCATTCGCTGAGCTGCCACCGTAAGTTGCGCTGATTTGCTCTCCGAGGGTTGTGCGTGAAAGTAGACGCACAGACGTTTTGTAGAGTGTATAGTCTGTTTCACTCTACGTTTGTACGCAGCCGACGCATGTAATCCGATGAAGCCAAACAAACAGCACCAAAAGTGCACCGTCAGGGCGCACCTCGTCTTTGTGCATTTGCTATCACGGCATTAACCAATCCGAGACTGTTCATTTGCCAAACTCCCGCTCTCTTTTATGTGCGTGATTGCTCTAGCCGTTGAGGGCAAATCCTCGAACACTACGAGCGCCGTGGCTATTCACTTTGGCGCTGTTTCATTTGGTTCGTCAGATCGTAGCGTGGGCTGCGGTGGGACTTGAAGCGAGACTAGTTTCGTAGCTTCAATCCAATGGGCAAGCATAACCTCAAAAGGCGCACCAAACACCTGGGATTGCGCGACCAGTCGCAGCGGTGCCACAAATACCTACGAAGACACCGTGTCATTATTCCTGCCAGCCACTCAAGAGCACAGCGTGAAGGCAGCGCTGAATCAGGTATTTAAACTCTCTCGCGATGAATAAAATACATAAACCGGCCTCTTGCTTTCAATAAGCGCCGAGTTGATTCGGTGGCACCCTCATACGGTTTCCGTTCGTCAGGTCAACACCAGGATTTGCCTCGATGTGATTGGCAGCATTTGCCTCGCCGTGAACAGGCGATTCGGCCGGCATGATCAGCGCACAAGAAGCCATGGTTTGGCCAATCGCGAATGCCGACCACATCGGCGCGTTCGGTCGCGTACGTCACTAATACCAGAACCGCCCGCATCTGTCGATATGAGGCGCGCTATACAAATCGAGTGGTTGCCGCTTCGTTTGTTATGCTTTATGTTTCCTCTGACTTTACGTGTTGTAATTAACTTCACGGATTATGCATTTTTGCTTGCCATATAATGTACATTTGAAGGGCACTTCGGTAAGCACAGAAAAGCAGTTGGACTTTTGATATTCAGCTATGACCTTTTTATAGGGAAAAGACGAAAAACATTTCACGTTAACAAACATATATATATAAAAAAAGCTTTGAGCGTTTTTAACCTTTAAGTGAAGGAAGGGTAAACAACGTTTCCGACCGGAACAATAGAAGCACTTGTCTTTTTTCTTTTCGTGAAAGTAACATGTTATTTGTCAATATCACGTAAAAAAAAATCCGTTTTCGCTTTGAAAACAATTTGAGGGGAAGATCTGAGATACGATTGCGACGAACGTATAACATCGATCCTTTTCGCTTATGTCCGCAAGTCTCTTTGAGTTTGTGCTCAAGACAACGCTATGCGTTCGGTTGCCTTCTTCCTGTTTCTAGAAGCGGCTCTTCTAGTCTCTTCAAGTAAGTTTATGAGAAAGTCGTGATTGAAAATTTACATTTTATAACATCACGCCGCGTGTGAATTTTCTTACTTAGCACGTATCATGATTCGTAGATATATGAGGCGCATATTTGTTTCAATATGACACAATAATAAATTGCGTCAAAGATACTACTGATGTTTTTATTTTTTAAATTTTTATTGAACCGGACTGTTTAGTGCATTTTTATTTTTTCGTACAGTTTTCACAAAACCTATTATATACTAAAGCAAAGGCAGTCTGTATTTCAATGGCATTTTTTTTAAAAACGGAACTAATACTTTGTTGTACTTTTCGACTTATGTTTCGAATCGCAGATGACCTGACGATATAAACCTTCCTACAATAGGAAAGTCCCATTAGAGAATGCATTTCAAGGCGGATATGCCGAATTCGCTATGACAACGGCAATATTTCTTAGTTCGAAAACATAAACTAAACTTTCTTCTTTCCCCCGTTTCAAAGTTATGTGTCTCACAAGTGTGGACTTAACACCAGCGCATAAACTGGTTAGGCGAAGAGCTCGTTCATATTGCAGTTAACTCTATATCGTTTAACTTCAAGCCAGAGCGAAGTCGACGCTAATAGCCCAATATCCCGATTAAAGCAGCGCCAAATACTCATTGTCGTCTTTCAGTGTGCATGTTAACATTGCCTTAGGCAATCAAGCCAATGCGTGTGCCGTGACCTTACACTTTTATTTTATCTCTTTCGCTTGTCTTGTGACTTCTAGCATTTGACTACGCTCCGACTTTTAATAAAATGATATATAGATATATTCAAATTTTGATTTGTTTATTTTGAGTTACCTCTGAAGGCCCCATCGGGACAGTAAGCACGAAAAAATGCAGCGTGAAACATCGTAGTTTATACGCAGGTGTCTATAAGCAATAAATTTTAGTATGCTTGTTTTTTCACTCTCATTATGGCGGATTTATTCTGCAGACGTATGAAGATTTCGAGATAAACGCCACTTTAATTACTTTCTTTTGGTACAGTATTTGCTCCTTTTTGCGCTCCTCGAGTGTGAGGAATCAACGGGCGAAAGTATCTTCTTTATACAAGTACAATAGCCCAAAAATACTTGACTTCCTGTAAACTGTTTTTTAACGTCTAAATACTTTAGTGTTATCCCTTCCTGGAGTTGGTAAGTACAGATGCCATTCCGCACCCTCCCCCTTTCCCCGCGAACACCTTTTGTGGCCACCGTGTAATCGTCCACATATGTAAACAACCTAAGAGCATATGAAAAAAACGGTTAAAGTGCAGGCGAGCTGGTGTAAGTTCTACATGATGATTGAAAACCTGAGATTGTGGTTTGAGAAACGGAAGTAGGAAGAAAAATGAACGGACAACGTCTTAAACTCAGCTAAAAACTTTATTGCCTCTACGCCTTATATACACCTCCCCCAGGCGTCGAACGTCGCTACCACCACAACGGTTGATCACTGCACTACAAACAATACACCGGAATAACAACACACCGGATCGCAAATAATACATAAAAAAGCGTTATACAGACAGAAACACAAGGTCGTCACCACCGCACCAGGAAGGACTTCGACGCGGACAATGTAACACCGCCACTTGGAAACACACAAAGACCGTCACTAACTTACCCCCTTTCCCCTGAACTGAACCATGAATCACACACTGTCACCAACAATGCCCCCATTACGATCCCGAACCCAACAAGGCAATCAACTCTGAGGCAGCCCCCTCCCCTCTTACGTCCACCCCAACTAGGTCTTTACAGTCGAAGAAACGTTTTTGACTCACTTCCAATTTGCAGTGACGCTTGGCCAATGCAATTTCCCCATGTTTTTATGCGAACAGTTTCTCGCACAACACGTCACCTCTCCTCACGCTCTTTGTGTACGATTTCTGTCTCTGACCAGTTCGCTGTACATGCATTACACTACTGGAGATGCCTCGCTAGTTCAGAGTTTGAAGCGTTAATCCGCACATTCCGTTTATGTTCTGTCAACCTATCGTTAACGCACCTTGCAGTCTGACCAACATATTTAAAGCGGCTTTCCAAAGAAATTTCATACACTACTCCACTGACACATGCAACAGATCTGTGGCACTGCATTTTTTTTTTCATTCTTTTTGTCCCGCCTCAAAAGGAGTCAGTTTAGCTAATTTAAAATCACATGTGAAAACAGCGTTAACCCCAAATCTCTCTGCGCATGCCTTCAAGTTATGCGAAATGGCGTGAAAATATGGAAAGGCACCCCGTCGGTTCTCGACACTACGTTTATATTGCTTATCTTTGATCTGTAGAGCAAGCTGCCGTTTTATGAAGGACTCTTGGTAGCCGGCCCAATCCAGTCTTCCTCATTGTCTTTTTAAAGGCTGCTCCATGTAATGAATGCATGACCTTTGCAGAGCGTTCTGGGTCAGAGACTCCACTACCCCTGGCTTTGCAATTTTAGAATGACAACTCTGCTTCAATAGGACGGGTTTTGGCACCTGCTTCCCATATTCCCAACACAGCCCACTGCCCACATGAATGCGTAAATCCAAAAATTGAATGACATTCTCCTCAGGCTTTTCCACAGTGAAACGGAGCTCCGCAGCCGCTGAACTTATTACATGTTGTAGAGAATCCGAAAGGTTATTTTGAAAAGTGCACACAATTATATCGTCTACATATCTTCGAACAAAACCTACATCTGGGGGCAACTCTCTCAACTTCTCAACCATAACTTTATCTAGCGTGTTGAGATAAAACTCGGCCAAAAGCGGCGCGACCGACGAGCCCATACATACACCCTCATGCTATACGTACATACATTCATCATACTCAATAATCGTTCATTGCAGGTATCGGTCCAGAGCGTATCAGAAAACCAACTCCCGACACTCCCGACTCTGATTGAAATTTCACTAGATTTAGCTCCAACAGTTCCTTCACCGCCGACATGAGTCTTTTCTTTTAAAGAGAATAATCTAGATCCTTTATGTCCGGTGAGAAAACTGAACACTTTCTTCCGTGATTGCTATTTATGACGTCGATAAGCTCTCCTGAATTTCTTAAAAAAGCCCTGCAATGACTTTTTTACTAATTTTTAATTTGCACCAAACCTGAGCGCACTGAACGTACTAACTTAATGACACTTTTCTTTTCTCGAATTTCGCTTTATTTTAAAAGTTATAGGCAAATTAAAATTACAAAAAGAAGCAAAAAATAACCTCCTTCATGACGTCCTTGGTCGCTTGAGTGGCCGTGAACTAGACGAGGGGTAGTGAGCTGAGCGAGCGCTCACGGCTGCCGTACTCCGTGTCGACGGCGCGAGAGGGCGCCACTAAAGCGTGTTCTGGATAGGCTGTATGTAGCGGGCAGCTAGAGTGGCTCTCATTGCATTTGCTGCGCGATTAAACACTAATTCGGCATGACACTTCATTGGCCACAAACGACAGCAAACACGGGGTAAAGATCAGCTCAGAATGGGAGCCACTTCACGCTGCCATACCGCGAAACGGCCAAACCGCCAGACAAAGCTGCTCACCGAAGGCCTTGGGAACGCTCAGAGCCGGTCGGGTCCTTCGGTCCCTACGGCCGCAGCGCCGCCGCGTACATCCGGGACCTTTCCGTGTCGGCGCCTGATCCCACTACTCCTTTCCAGTATGCGCCGCCTTTTCCACCGCTTGGTGGCGGGTATGTCGACGGATCATTTCTTGTTTCCGTACTTTATAAACTGCATTTGTTTCTTTTCTGATCTAAAATACTGAACAAAAACTACTTTTATAAATAATTGAAACGGTTCGCGCCACTTATATTTTGTATTTCGACTAAAAAGAAGCTTTTAGCGGCTCTGACCAGTAGTAAGCCGAGGACCTAAGACGTCACATTACGCGCGCTTTCGGTACCGCGGGTCGCCCCCGTCGGTGGAGGAGGTTTCCGCGTCGTCCGGTTAAAATATGACGCACTGATATTTAGTTACTCTCTCCGTGCCCGCTGGCTTGCCCGAACCCCAAGAGACGTGGAAACCGCAAAAAATGTAGACGCTTAATTATGATTGCAGGGCCCCTTTAAGGATAGAGAATGATCCAAGGAGATTAGTCCTAACCCACGTTAGAGAAAGAAGAGACTATCTTCTGTTAAGCGCCAATTTCATTTATAACAACTCGGAGAGGCATGTCAACCTTGTGGTTTTTCATAAAACATTTCAAACATAGAGTCGTCTTGGATTGGGCCATGATGCTCTTTACTACATTTTCCTTTTCCTCATCTTTTAGTTCGTTACAAATGTCTATCCTCAACTTTCCAAAGTTTCCTTTCCATTCCCTGAACAACGACCCCAAAGCATCGTCTGTCTTTCTCCAGGGTACCTGCTCCGGGATGACAGCAAACCGTCCGGACTTATCCGTATGGAGGAGTCTCACAGACTTTGATTCCAGCTCCTTCTTCACCATGTTTACATCTTTGAAATTCCTCCTCTCCGACGGGTATGCGTCCCCCATAACGTTTCCTAATCTCTCTACAGTTTGATTGACAATTGAAACTCTTTCATCCTGATTCACATACCGTGCAACGGTCTGGACCGCAGAAAACGCATCCAGTCTGCAAGGCTTTTCATTCATACAAAACTTGGGACCTTTTTCCAGGATTGTTTCTGTTGTTTCCGAAATTGGTTCTTCACAAGGGTTCACTACACCTGGTTGATACTCCGACTCAACCTGGCCATACATCTAAACGTCGGGCACAGTCACATTCCATAGTTTCATCATCTTGATCGAGCTCAAAACATGCAAATTTTTCACATACCAAATCTGGTTGTACTGCGCCTTCTTGACATTGTACCAGTATCAACATTTCTTGCTTGAATTCGTTGATATTCCTTGGTATGTGAAAAGATCGCATGTTTTGAGCTCGATCAAGATGATGAAACTACGGAATGTGATTGTGCCCGACGTTTGGATGTATGGCTAGGTTGAGTCGGAGCATCAACCAGGTGTAGTGAGCCCATGTAAAGAACCGATTTCGGAAAGATCGGAAGCAATCCTGGAAAAAGGTGTCAAGTTTTGTATGAATGTAAGGCCTTCCAGACTGGATGTGTTTTCCGCGGTCCAGACCGTTGCACGGTATGTGAATCATGATGAAAGAGTTTCATTTGTCGATCAAACTGTAGAGAGATTAGGAAGGTTATGAGCGACGCATACCCATCGGAGAGGAGGAATTTCGAAGATGTAAACATGGTGAGGAAGGAGCTGGAATCAAAGTCTTTGAAACTCCTCCGAACGGTTAAGTCCGGACAGTTTGCTGTCATCCCGGAGCAGTGTATCTAAGCAAAAACATATTAATAAAACAAAACGAAAACTATCTGATGACTCACGAGCACTTATCTTAAAGCCACATTGTTTAAAGCGGCGCTGTCTCACTCGTGTTTAAGTTGATAGAGGTCTTAAGCTTGAGTTTCGGTGAACCAGAGTCGTTTTGAGAAGACTTGTCGCTTAGCGTTTGGGCTGCGTCATCATCTGAAATAGCTGGGCTTGTGAGCAATTACTAAGGAAGTGAGAAGCAGACATCAAATAGGCGGGGACGGAGCTACTTAAAAAGGTAAGATGCCATCGAGGTTTTAATAAAGGTATCTTAGCTGGAGGTTCCTGCGCACGCGCAGTGCCTACACCTTCGTGCGGAAACTTCGCGTTTGCACACACCGCGTGGGGGCTTGTTTGGAAACAGCGCGTTGGTCTATAAAGCACACGAAGCAACACACATTAAAACACCATTACAAGAGTATACACTCGACGGGGATCGAACTTGCGACCACGTGATTATCAGCCAGGTACTACACCAACTGAGCTAAACGAAGCGGTTTTTTTTCTCCCTTATTTACTTTTGGCAAACCGTTACCGCGCTACCAGAACCTCACCACACTAGTGCGGTACGCGTTGGCGCTTCCGCACTACTGGAGCCTTTGAAACATGCTTTTAAGCGCACGACCGAGTGATACGGTAACCGTGGCGCGCGCGCTAAAAGAATGCTTCGAAGGCTCCACTAGTGCGGTAGCGGAACCGGTAACGGTTTGCTAAAAATCTTCGATGTTGAGCTAAACAGAGCAGGTGCTATATTTAAAAAAAAAACATATAGTACACCAGCTTGATCATGCTGACAAAGACCTGAAGACATTGAATGTTGGTCTATAAAGGTATAATGTACACCAAGTTGATCACGCTGGCAAAGGACCGGGAAACATTAAATGTTGGTCTATAAAATATAAAAAAATTAATGTTCGCCAGTTTAATCATGCTGACGAAAACCGGGGACTTTGAATGTTGGTCTATACAAAATAATGTACACCAGCTTGATCATGCTGACAAAGACCGGAATGCATTGAATGTTGGTTCTAAAATGTACACCAGTCAGATCATGCTGACAAAGGCTGGGATACATTAAATGTTGGTCTATAAAATATAAAAAAACTGATGTATACCAGTTTGATCACGCTGACAAAAACTGGGGGACATTGAATGTCGGTCTATAAAAAATAATGCACACCAGCTTGATTATGGGGGACATTGAATTCGTTGAGCATGATCAGCGCTAGTGAGCCCTTTGTATTATTTGAACGCGCCAGCTTTGCCTAAGCTTCCCTGATCTCCAATGGCACGTACGTCACCTCGTCTGATTGCGTCAGCACTAGTCCACTTCCTTGTCAGAAAGCTCGGACCCTTGGATTCTGTTCTACGTGCTTCTTGGCTACAATTGACTTGGAATGGTCCCGCCAAAGATTCACGACGTCGTCTGGGTGGTTACAAAACAGGAAGTGTAATTACGTATGCTTCGAATGGACTCAAGCACCGCAATTTGTCCCGTCCGGGCGGTGTCTCAACGTACGGGTGCGCTTTGGAATATTTCTGTCTGCAGGACTTGTATCGTCGGAGCCCCAGCTGGTACTATACGTTCTTGTAGCAGAATACATTGTTCGGTTCTAAAGAGGCTCTTCGGTGCCCGCATGTGGAACCACCGTTGCCGAAACGCAGTTCATTCTTGGGCAGTGTAATTGACCTGTTAACCTACAGCTGATTGATCAATGCATTCATCGCTCATTCATTTTATAACCGATGGACGGGTCAAAAGTAAATATATGGGGTATGTTGTCACGGGATATTTACGCCGCTGTTAAATACAATATGTACGGAATTTAATCACTGACGATATTTCTTCTCCGTGATTCCGTTACTTGAGCGTACAGAACGGCCAACGTATTGTACTCCCGTACTAGAACAATTTAAATGAAATTTGACTGAAGGTTATACCATGTCTTGTTGCTTAACTTTATGCTGGAAAACGTTCTTGCTTATTGTCCATGTGTTCTGTTGTCTCTGATGCCACTGCCTACAATAAGGAGAGATCATAAATCAACAATAACACGGCGCTGGTTTTTTTCTTTTTCTTTTTTACAGTTTACCGTTTTATATCGTAATAAAATATTTCTGGTCAACAGCGCATATCTCAACTTCTGACTGCAGAAAAAGGTGTTTACGATCCTTTCTGTTGTCTCTTCTTGTTCTGCCATCAGCACATGGCATTCAAATGTATTTAGTGTATTGTTACGATTCCTAGGAGACGACGACGACCGTCGATAAAGACAGTCGTTGTCGTCTTCATCGTAACAATATATATATATATTTTGAGTTGCTCTCGCTCAGACCTGTTCTGGAACGCTTTCCTCCTCACTGCCTGGATATATCTAAAGAATAATTAACAATCTTAAACTTAACAGCTCGAGACTATTGTAACCCTGAAGTGTGGAAATGGAACGGTACATGCACAAACAGGAAATTCCAGTGTGGAGTTTCGTGTTCTTTGTCAAGTTCTCCCCACGCTCCAGGGTCAAGATGTATATATTAAAACCAGTTCCCTCGTGTACTTCCTTTAAAGGGACCATCGAATGCACTGTTTTCAACTTCTCCCTCCTCTTAGCTTTAACCCACAACTCAAAAGCGAAAGGAGAAATCACGTGGTCGTGACGTGCTTGGGCACCGGAGGCGATGACTACAAATTTCCACCGTGCTTTTAAAGCATACCATAGAACTTGTCATTCGCAAAGTGGATGATAAGCGCCCGTCACCAGCCCTCACAATGGCCACCGTGATGCGAATCCAAACATTCGTCGACGGACTGATTGATGGCGAGCGCATACCTTCCGAGTGACGCCTTG
This sequence comes from Ixodes ricinus, assembly GCA_037355805.1. Classification (NCBI taxonomy): domain Eukaryota; kingdom Metazoa; phylum Arthropoda; class Arachnida; order Ixodida; family Ixodidae; genus Ixodes; species Ixodes ricinus. The sequence goes on from JAZHYW010012024.1 coordinate 22,612, forward strand.
TTCTCGTGTCCAATGCGTGAGCTGGGTTCGGCCTATAGGTGCTTGGGCACCGCTAAGCGGATGCATCGGCAGTGAAAAGGCGGAGCGCTTTCGGAGGGAAGAAGGTACGAAATAGTCCGTAATCTATTCTCTCATTTTCGTACCGAAAACCAGGCTTTAGGGCTTTCTACGCTCGTGCACTAGTTTTACTTTAGCGCACTAAGCGATATGCGAGTCAGCAAAATCCCAATGTGTGCTCCAGCCGAAAATTTATTTCGTGGTCCCTTTAACTTTCCACATATCTCAAGATCTGGATTCTAATTAAACTGTGGGCGATGCGGAGTTGGGCCCCACGACTACCGTAGACCGTCTGTTTTTCGTCATGGCTGTTTCCGTTATGAATTCATTGATTTCAACACATGTATTTCCAATACTTTTTTTTTTATTTTTCCAGAAAACACTGACGGCGGGTCGGAAGGGGTGGTCCGCTGTGCAGCAACAGTCCGCACAAACAACAAAACAAATTAGCAAAAAAACACCGCATTTTTTTCTTTTTTTCTTTTTTTTCTGAAACGAATCTTCAGCGCACCTAAGAGCCTTCTCAAGCTGCGCTTCTCCTTTAAGAAATATCCTCTTTAAAAAATGCTTTCGAAGAAGTTTGCAGTTACTCGCAGAACGAAGGGTTACCTTCACTGAGCTCCACAGGAACAGCTCTCATGCCATTACATTCACGAGGCACGTGGCTCAAATCGATGGGAAGAACGTCACGTGCACGGTGGAAGAACAGAGAGGTGCCTGAACGGCACCGCCCCGACGCCTGGAGCAAGTGTGTCAGAAGGGTCACTCCCCATTTCTGACGAATGCCGCGAGATAGCGCAGCACGACAGGAGCCCGAGGAACCTTCCTCTTTAATTCACCCACCCGTTTTCAAGGTCGCTAGGCACCTGCGCGCCGAGTCCCAGCCGGACGGCGCCCCTCCGGTTGAAGCCCGAGTGGAATTCGAGACCCTCTTCTAGGCCTTGTTCCGCAACACGTCTATCTTTTTCCGCTGTGGTCACATGTAAAGGTGTGCATTCACAGGGCGCAATTCTCAAGACGTGCAGCGGAGACTGCCAAACGCACCTGGAATCCTCATCTCAATGTGGCTGCAGTCGGAGGAGTCGCTGTCTTCCCAGGTATCTGTATTTTGTCTTCCAGGAGGCAACCCGGTTCTTCAAGAAACTCGAGTACTGCGTTTCTCTCGAGATCATCCGTGCCCTGGCCAAACAAAAGCGAGATAAGACTGTGTGTCTTATCCGGGTAAATAGACCAGCTGACGCGTGTCACTAGTCTCGTGTTGCTCCTCTTTTTCTTCTTTGTTTTGTTTGCACAACGTTGAGGGGCCTTTAGTCTTGAAGAGAGTAAACGCTACGTTTTGTAGACAGATGGCTTGGGCAAGAAACACTCTCAAACAGAACACGCCTCCTCTCGAAGGTACAGATCGCGACACTGTTAGCGCGAACACGACGTCGGTGCATTTTCGCATTTACTTCTAAACAGTATAAGCGAGCACAAAATTCTATCGCTTACATTATAGAACTTTATGAGCTTCTTTTCGTAGTAATAATAACTTGGATGACATCCCTTGGTTTCAAAGAGAAAAACTGGAAAAACCGGCGATCGCTTGTTCGCGCTAACAGTGTCGCGCTCTACGCTCAGAGCCAGAGAATACGCACGGAAGACTAGCTATGTTTTCGTACTTTTCGTCCTCCGTGCGTATTCGCGCAGTTTTTAGTTTTTAAATATAGATTGGAAGCAGGAGATCCCGTATCTGTATGTGAAATGACTGGTGAGGATACTGGGAACAACCTGCTTCCTTGTGTCTATTCATTTACAAACCAACAAAACACATGAGACCGAGGGAAACATAAAGAGAGAGGGGAGGGGAATGACTGCGTATTCTTTGCAATACTGTCTGACTAAATATGAAACGAGCAAATGGAGTGAACAAATACACATCTAATAATGATAGCCAAATGTTAATCAAATTATGAAATTGTAAAACAACAACAACAACAAAAACAACAAGCGTTTACATTTGATTATGTATTTATGCTTGCAGCCTCTCCCGGAAGCCAAGCTAGTCGCGTTAGAGCCAAAGAAGGACTGTATTGGCGTTTTGTCACACACGGTGAGACGCGTCCTAAACGGAGACCTCCAAGGAAAACCTGATGTAGAAAGGGACACCCCGACACGACACCGTCCTGTGGACGCTGGTTCATGGACTCGGCGTAACCTCGTCAACCTCGAAGTACGCATGATCGCTGGCGAGATGAGAACGGCAGAGTTTCTTCCAGTTGTCCCGCCCTCATGCGCGAGCGTCCTACCTTCGGTAACACGTCGTCGTCTCGTGAACTTCGAGCGTGCGCGTGCAGCCGAAAAGCACGGCGGAAGGCTAACCGGCCCCGAAGAAAGGCGCACTGTCGTTCTCATTCTGTCGGTGACTGGTGGTTGTGTCGTGTCCTCATTCGTAGTTCGCTCTCACGTAACTTCTAACTAGATGTAAGGTGTCTAAAAGGAACCAGCCCACATTTCCAACACAGCTATCGGCTGCTGGACGTGCAACCCAACACGAGGAATATAGCTGGGAATCACTGCTGACGGCATTTTTTGGGTCCAATATCGCGGTCACCGCTTACCATGTCCGAGACAGACATGGTGTGCACTGCAGTTCCCCCAGGGAGTCCTCCGAAGCTGGGAGCGCGGGCTCAGGCATTTGGGACTGCTCTGTCCGATCTTCGTCAGGTCGGGACATGACAGGTTCTTCATCGACTTCAGAGGCACTCGACAGGGAGGTAACCTGCGCAGGCAAACAACAAGGCATGTTTGTACGTATTGATGTGGAAAAAATGGGAAAAAATTCAGAACAGGAAGACAGCAGTTAACCTAAGGTTAATGTTTGGTTGACTATCGGTTGACTACTTTGT
>JAZHYW010012028.1:0-10472 GCA_037355805.1 Ixodes ricinus
ATTTAGGACGGGAATATTTTGCCAGCAGCCCTATTCCTATGCTTACCGACAGACTTCTTTCCCAACCGAGGATATGTTCCTTCAGCCTTGTCCTTACTGGCAGGGGGCATGGGGGCCACTTGCGCATGATCCGGGTCGGCCTGAACAGATGCGTCACGAGAGGCCGGTCGGCGACACGCAAGAGCAGCAGTGCTCACGGGCCGCATTGCCCTCGGAGCAGCCGACGTCCTCAGTCGGCTCGTCGCCCTCGAAAACGGAACATTTTCGTCAAACGTCGACTCAAAAAGTTCTTGAAATTCGATCTCTCACTGAAATAAGAGCGCCACTTACCAGGATTCTTGGGCGTTTGGACGCAGGCTCCTTCGCTGGAGTGGTCATCGCGAAAGGGGGCAGTCAGAGTGAAGGCACCGCACCGGGCTTCAGGGGAACGTGCCTCATCGATTGTCCAGCATCGCGCAGGACACTCGATATGCGAAGTTAGTCCTGATCGCCGTCGAAATGCTCCGAGCAAAAGCGCAGGTCTGCCATTTCTTTGTTCTCTTTCCCGATGCTCCGGCACCACGCACATCGGAGGTGTTCCTCGCGCGGTAGGCAGTGCTACTGGAGGTTCTTACATCGAACCACAGCACTCTTCAAGTTCCGGTTGGGACACAGAGGAACACCGCAGCCAGCCGGCATCGCTGATGTTGGCGGTGGCCAGTGGCCAGGCAAGCAGGCGAGCGAGAAAACACAAGCGAAGGCAAAAACGCAAGAAACGTGCTCGATACTCGCCCCTGTTTGTCACGCTCGGGATCGCCAGTCGGTAGCGGGTGCAAGGGCAGGTGTGCAGCACCTCGCATAGATGGCGCTACTAAAACTTCGTGTTATAAAAGCTAATAATACGAGGCTTTTGACGCATTTACTCACGTTCAAATGACAACATTTCTAAAAATTAGCCTCAAATTAAATATATCCTTGCTCAACTTGCGAACTAAATACACAGATCCAAACTGACGTCACGTTTAGTTCCCACCGTCACCGCGGCCGCCCCAGAGCGCTGCCACAGATCGGCTAAAAGATCGGCAAATAGTCCGTTCTCTTTATTGCAATTACGCAGTGCACTCACGACATTTCGATCGATCAGGGCGTGTTCGCGCTTACTTTGGCTAAGGTAAACTAAATAAAACTGACAAGCTCCGGATTCCTTTAACTTTAAAATCGTTTCATGGGCCCTTCAAAAATGTTTTAAAGGAAAAATTATTAATATAATGTTGTATATCAGGTTTGGAAAATAAAAACAATACAAAGAAATGCCACCTGAACACTTTGTCTACATTATAGCCACTTTATATATATATATAGTATAAGCTTTGGTTGTAATGCTCTAATGTTTTGAGCTTAATATACTGTTTATATGAAGTGTCCACAGGCTTGAAAGTGCCAATGTCCTCCAAATGCAGCACCAAAAAAACCAGCCTCTCGCAATGCTGTAGAAGCTGGTTGCACCATTTCTTCACGGGGCGCGGTGCCGTCGGGGACGAGATGCGCTCCGATTGCAAACCGAAACTTAAAAACCCGTCGAAGTTGTGTGGTTTATCAGAAAGCCGTAAAATGCTTCGCGTGCCTTGTATCATTCTGCAATTTGTTGAATTAGTCTTCTTGGGTGATGCTCAGCAATTTTCTAATTGCAACCATGCCCTTAAACACAATAATTAAATAGTTAATGACGCAAAAATAATTAACAACCTAATTATCCCGGACTTTAATAATTTTCCTAAATAGGTCCTTGGCCTAGAACCAAAACGACACAAGCCTTTTTTTTGCGATGCGTAGTTCTCACAATATGAAATCTGTCCACCTTTCGTGAAACACCCACACTATTATCGAGCGCCGATAGCGCCACGTAAACTCCACCGAAAACGGGGAGTACCGCATCCGCTACCGCAAATGCGCCTACACCGAAAAAGGCCACTTCGCTACACTGCAGCGCGCCTATATTTGATAATATTCCAAGTTTTCGTATTTTAGTACACGTACTCCACGTGATCGTTCTCCGCGATCCGAGACACTAAACGTCACTGGCTTCATATACGAAAATGCGAATACCAATACAGTCTTCCCCCATTACGGCTTCCAAAACTGCGGACTCTGCCAGCTTCTTTCCCTTGTCCAATACGACACCTCATTCACTCCGGCTCGCTAAACAAGAGACAGTCTTCGGTGGAATGATGCGATGGGGCGTGGTCGCGTTCTTCGAGGAAGACTGGGGCTTGTCGCATCCCGTCTTGTTGGCGTCTGCATCGAGTCACCCTACACCATATTGCCGAGGGCAGTGCCTCGACGATGACAAGCCAGGGTGACGCTGCCGTTACCTTGGCCAGTCTCGGCAAGGCTGGCGCCACCGATAACTTAAGAAACGCTCGGGTCAGTGGCGAATCCAAGGGGGGGGGGGGCGACGGGGCGCCCCCCCCAAACAAAGTCGACCCCCTCCCTCCCCCTTCTCGGAGGGCAATTTGACATGAGTGGACCCCCCTTGTACAAGAAAGAACGGGAAAATAGTATCCTTAAAAATTTCCGCCCCCCCCCCAAAAAAAAAACGGAGTTCTGGATCCGCCCCTGGCTCGGCTCATACTTGATTCCGGTTTTCTTATTGGCTAATTCCGCAATATCGTTGGCTGCGATAATAGGGAGTTTTCGAAGACCGCGTTTTCTTCTCCGCTAAGCCCTCCACAACGAAGAAGCCGCTATTGCGCCTGCGCGCCGATTGCCTTGACTGGGGAGTTCCCGGTATAGTAGCGTGTTGCGGAGAGCATTGCGGGAGAGCGGAAACGTTCTACAAAAACTCCGTAATGAGGTACTACGTGGGTGTTTCCACACTTTGCGTAGGGCCAATAGACCTTCTCAAAACTCACCTACTGCGCGCTAGCATCTTTGTCTGCTGGGCTGTAGTACGCCTTCCAAGCATACGCTGTTGCTCTGTATTGCGGTATATTGGACGCTGCGCATGCGTCCACAGCCCAGTGACTCAGCATTTTTTTCGCCTGGGTGATAAACGCTTGAAAGGTCTATAGAAAACTTAACATCTTGACTGTGGGTATAAGCGCGTAGTGTTCTGGAATGTGCTTGCTTCGTGCAGCAAGCCCGAGGCTACTACTGCGCCGCCAGCCATTTCCCCTTTTCTATCGCTCTCTAACTACAGGAGCTCAAACGTCAGCTTTCGTCTGCGCCAGCTAATCTTTGTAATGCTTTGTTCGTGACTAATTTTATCTTAATTATCAGTGCCCGCGCGCTGGCGCAGCATTTCTGCTGTGTCGCTGTGCGTCAACGCCTGATCGTTTCGTCCTATGTGTAGCGGTAGCGCCTTGTGGCGTCTTCAAGGTCGGCGTCTTCGTTACACCTGCGACGTCGCAACCAAATTATCAGGTTCCAACAACGAGTTCGTTGATGTAGGTAAGCACGGTAGAAGTTTGGAGTCATCGCGTTTGTTTATCGACACCGTTCACGTTACATAGTCTAACAATGTAAAGTTCTAGTAGATCGTTTTGTTCCTCCGCTACGGTATCGGCATAGAAAACGTCGCAGCTGCGCATGCGCGATGCCAGCCTTGTCTGCATAGTTTAAGGTCTTATGGCGGATTACGGAGCGCTATCTGGGTGCTTAGTGGGCTGCGGAAACGGTTTACTACAACTCCGTATTAGTCTTGATTCCGTTGGTGCAATCCTGCCATAGTGAGCGTATACGGCCAATCAAAAAGGCCGACCGCGGCGACTCTATAGGTTGCTGTGAGGTCGCGCACCCCGCATAAGTCTGTAGCGGGAGTTGGGAGATGTTTATTCCAGCGGCATTGACGCCGCTGTCCAACGACACGAGCGACATGCCTGCGCCTTTACCGGCGATACATGTGAAATGCACTTGAGCGGGAGCGAGGAATAAAACTAAACTATCACCTATACGGCAATTGCATGGCGCCCCAACTGGTGCCGCATGCCCGCAAGCACGAGCAGCGTGCGCGTAAACGTAGCTTTGGGAAGCTTGCAATAGCCGTTCTTGTTCGAGCGAGCAGAATCATGGCGACAGTCAGTCGCCCCGCTAGCAGTCGTTCTACAATTCCCCCCCCCCCCCAAAAAAAAAAAAAAAAAAATCAGAAAGTTTTTTTTTTTAATTAGCAAATATGTTTTTTTGAACAATACATCTGCGACTAAATGCAGCGCTAGCGGTCCGAACCAGGTGGCAACGTTTCAGAAGTAGCCGTTTTATCATTAAAAAAGTAACGACTTTTGAAAGTTTCAAGGGAAATCGGGACCCGTTTTCGGCCGTTTTTGGTAACTGGCGTCATTTAGCTGCATGCATTCGAGAGCTCCGTCGGCCACCACCTTCCTATCGCAAATTTCGTGAAATAACTTCTAACTTTAGTTTAACGGTTGGTTCTGAACATGTTAGCATGTGGTTTCCGGACCGCCAGCGCTACATTCGGGTGGAAAACGAGCGTTCGGCGATACGTTTGTTTTCGCAGTTAAACAAACCCTGTAAATATTTTCCTCCGGAGGGGGACACCTTGTACTATCGGCGCTGAGATTAGAGTGCCTTCATACACACGCGCGCTTTTGACATGTAGGCACCTAGCTGAGATATTTTGGTGGCGCCCTCTTAAGGAATCTTTACGTGACGGTGCGACCAGAATTCGCCTCGCCGTGACGTCACGTTGGTATTGGCTGCTTATCGTAAGCAGCCACGATACGTTTGATGGTCTGATCGCGTTTCCCCACGATACGTTTCTGATCTCGTACATCCCTAATACTCCATCTCATAAAAGTGCCAACAAAGGCATGGGCACGTGGCCTTCGAAAGTGTCGTTCATGCACGAGTTCTCTACGAACAGACTTCCGATTTAGGCTTGCGCGCATGGAGGTACGGATAAAGACGCCTGCGCAGAATTGCGTTTGAGAGCGCTTGAGTGCGTTTGATTACATTGCGTCTAGGGTGCCTACAAGTCTGTCTGTCTCAGGGTGAAGACATCCATTGTTGCACTGAATCTGCCAGCGCGTGACGCTCTCGTGCACTCGGTGCGTGACTTGGGCGCTAAAATGGCGTCTATGCATTATCCAAAGCTATGCGCTTGAGCTGAGCGACACCGGATTGCGCGCACGTCAAAATGCATAAAAAAACGATTGGGCGTAAATATGGCTGAGATGTCACCACTCAAGCAAAAGCGCGCGTGTGTATGAAGGCACTCTAATTGCGTCGACAAACGAAAGCGATTCACCGGCACGTCTGGGCTTCGTATGAAGCGTGGAATCCAATCCAAGGAATAGCCTGGCACGCGACTTAAGAAGCAGGAATGTCCCGGTTTCTCGCAGTCGTAACGCAGCCAAACGCACTCAAACGCTCTCAAGCACAACTGTGCGTAGGGTTCTTGAGAGGAGGCGACATACTGACCTGAGCCAGCCGCAGCGAGAAAATCCCCAGTGAAGCCAGAAGTAGAGGCCGCGGTCAGTGGGGACGCCCCCGAGAGTACACGTCCAATAACGCCTAAGGGTACCCAAGTTCGTCCAATGGCGTCTTTCGGCTTTGGTCATCGTTGGGGGCGCGCCCCGCAAGACCTGGAAGTCTCCAATGGCTTCACCTCTGGTGGCGTCATGTCGCCTCCACAAGCTTCGGACCTCCAAGCTCACATGCCTGTCCGATTGAGGCATCCTCCTTTTACCCCTGCTTGTAGTCAGTTGCCCCGTCTATTCTGTTCACCGTTGCATGAACACCCAACTAACCACACGTCAGACTCGTCATGCTTGCTTCCAAAACGCCTATCTAAGGGCTTCTGAGATAAACCGAAGGATTATTTCACGGCAGCTGTTGCTCTGCGCTCGGCGAAAGAACAGTGGCTGTTAATTGAACCACGTGTCAAGCGAACGTGCCATCGGGCGAAGTTCGTCGGCTGTTCGGCGCATAATCGCTCCAGGGCCCAGATATTTGGCAGTCAGAAGCAAGCAAGGAATCCACCTAATAGTAGTACAGCCCTTATTATGTTCTCAAGTTAAAGCAATACACTGAAGAGCTTGTACAAACATCTCGGTCTAAACCAAATCGGCAACTCTCTGGATGATGGGCATACTTGATGTTAGTGGAAGAAGTCATTTTATTTCAGGCAGTGCGTCTTGTTACCACAAACAAAAAAAAAAAGAACAAAGGATTGGTCGGTACATAGGTGTACTATATGCTGCACATATTTCCATAGAACTACGTGTGGGTGGAACTAATGTGGTGGCACAAGAAATGAGAAGGGGGTTAAAGGGATACTGAACCAAAGAATTTAGTGTCCATAATAAGTGGTGCACGTTCTTTCCACGAGCCAGCAGCCGCCGGTGTGCGCGAGCACAAGCAACGAAAATGACGTCAAAGGCCTTCATTCGCGCTTAAGAGGACAGTGAAATGCAAGGGCTTCGGGCCAAAGGAGAATAAAGACAGGCTTTACATCTCTACAAGTGAAAGCTACGTGTTTGTTAGACCAGTTAATCGCTCACCTTTTACACCAGACACCACTGTGTAGATGAAAAACTTGTCTTTATTCTCCTTTGGCCCGAGAGGCCATACATTTCGCTGTCATCTTAACCGCGAATGGAGGTCTTTGACATCATTTTTGTTGCGTGTGCTCGCGCACACCGGCGGCTGCTGGCTCGTGGAAAGAACGTGCCCGCTGTATGGACACTATACTTCGTTTCAGCTTGGGTCCAGACGCAGGCGATGCTACAAGCACGAGCTCCGGGCTTTCAGCGTTCCTGCCAAGCACGCGCGCTCGTGCAGTGCAAGCACTGTCCAGGGCCACATGCTTGAGCAGCCGGACTGGAAGCGCGCGCTCTCTTTCTCTTCTTACGGCCTCTGCAATTGGGGCAATCGCCACCTCCCGCCGCAATTCGCGGGGGCGCTGTCACCTCACCCCTGGCCTACCCTTTGCCGCTTGCACAAAGCGCGTCTGACAGTGTATCTCAACGCTGTCGCAACTTGCGGCCGAGATTTTTATAGCCTTTGACACCTGATCCTTACGTTTAGACCCTCAGCCACTATCTAACGCGCTTCTGATGAGCCCAAAACGGTGAATATTTGACGCACATCTCCGAGAGATTCGGGAGTAAAAGTAGTAAGTAGAGACAGCGAATGCAATTGCGGAAAAACTATACTTGTCTTTACCTCCAGGACTTTTGTTGCAACTCAAGAACAAGAGGAGACGGACCCCTTCTACGTGGAGGAACTTTAAATGATAAATAATTCGTACACTCTCGTGAAATGTAAGCAGGCCCAATCTATCTATTGCCGTGGTCTGCATCATCATTTCATAGGCCGCACATGAAGTCGGTCAGCTGCTCTAGACGAGGGTGTAGTAGTCTGTACAATTTTCGCACAGTGCATATTACAGCCTAAAGTGCTTCCTCCAGGGCTTGTGCACATATTCAGCTGATTTTTCGTTTCTGTCCGTGACCGTCTTTGCATGGTTAATCAGAAGTATTCTGAGGAACCGTTGCCAAAACAACAACCTACGAAGCTCGAACACCAGCGCAAAGCAGCTCGAAGGCTCTCCGAGTGGGGTGAAATGGGGTGAGGTGGTTGCGCCCCTGGCGGCAAGCAAGTGAACTACATACGGAGAAAAAATGCCATTGACTCCCGGGCGATTGCAAAGGCCGTAAGAAGAGAAAGAGAGCGCGCGCTTCCAGTCCGGCCGTGGCTTGAGCTTGTAGCATCGGCTGCGTCTGGACCCAAGCTGAAACAGTATAAATCCTTGGTCCAGTATCCCTCTAACGCTTCGCCGAGTCGCGGACAGAGTCGCGTGAACTGCCCTTGTCCCAGAGCACGCGAGCTCTGCCGCTTGGCCGCTGTCCACTCCAAAGTCGATGAGCAAAGATTGTAGAATCACGGCTGCCGGAGCGGTGTCTATCGCCGTTTCAATCAGACAGGAGCGCGTCGCGTTAAAGCCGAGCTAACGAGCAGGCCAGCAGATAAGAAGAGACCCGCGTGCGCACTGCGCGGTTCTCGGCAGCAGGTGGCGCGCCGTCAGGTGTTATCTGTGGGCGTCACTTCTGTGGCCAAGATTTTGTGACATCGACCCCGCAACTTCGCACCCCCCCCTTTTCAAGCGCGAAGAAAAACATAATTTTACGCAAAAAAAACAACAAAAAACAAACAAACATTCGATTAAGAAAGCAAACAAAAAAAAAAAAACCACTACCCCGTTCACACCAGAGTTTTCCACCAGAATTACTGGCTACTGAACTCGCATAACACGAACAAGCTATTGTCCCACCCACGGGATGATCAACTTCCCGCCAGGCGGAACTTTGGACGACATGAGATCAAATATGGGGGTTATGCAGGAGCGGTTGACAGTCCAAAGGCACAACGGAAGAGCCGATCGGAGGTAGATGGCGCACGCAGCTGTCGACATCAGACGGCTTCTTTGACCTTGGTCATCTTCAGCGATTCTTCCCACAGTTGTTTTGCCTTGATCCGGTCGGTGGCCCAAGGGACGGCGAAAGACTTCTTGCAGTCCGAAAAATACTTACCGCTGATGGTCTCTACGTCTTCGGAGACAGCCAGGTAAACGGTCGTTTCAGATCCCTGCTTAACGTTCTAGAGAAAAAGAGAAACATTTCGCAGAATGATCAGTGATCCTTCTGTCTACTTGACCTTCGCTAGAACTTCTGTCTACTTGACCTTCGGCTACATATTCCATGACCATAGACTTCAACAACCTAGCTATCCATCTGCACGCACTAGACCCGACCGCCATTACAACGCTCGAAATGACAAGTATATACTCGCCAAAATCAGGACAAACATGGGCAGACAAACACTCTCATTTCAAATTTCAAACTTCCATAATACAGACAGTTTTCTTCATTCACTTACGTCAAATATATCACTAAACACATACAAAAGCCTAGTGAAAGCAACTCTGGCCCACAACTGTTACAAACTGATCTGAAGTATCGGGTTTTATCCTCTTTGTTACCTCTGTTTTTTTTATGCTTCATTGTTTTATAGTATTATAGTATAGTTTTATAGTATCAAAAATGTGTACTATATAAATGGCATTGATATGCAAAGTACCTTTTTCGGTATGTTCAATTATATTCTTTATTTAAAGAGCGCTTCTTTTTTTAGTGTGCTCTACTGTCGACGAGTTTCATTGTCCTTTTAAAATTTCATTTATGTAATGCTACCGAGGCCTTGTCAGACCTTATCTTTTGCCTTGGTACTGCAGACAAAATATATTGTCTGAACTTACTAAAAAAAAAAAAAAAACTATGGCAATCAACTAACTTCTAAAAGCTGGTTTACACACTGCTTACGGCCGAGTGCATTAGACCTCTTGTGATATCTTACGACCATAGAACATGCACTGGCAAAACGGCGGCTTGGGCGAGTTGGGCGACTTGCGCTGTTAATATTGAGACATGCACTGGCACGCTGGCGCCATCTATATGAGGTTTCCCCGGAGTTGCATTTCACTAGAGCAAAGGTTTTGCAACATTTTTCTAAATCAAATGTATGTACTATTTTTGTCGAATAATTTTTATAACCTTGTCAAATGTTTTTCAAGACAATAGCGAAGGAATCCTACGTAAAAAGAAAATGAATATGCAGAATCTAGAGTGTTCCACGGCTACCCGATAGATTCCACCATTGTGTACACTCATCATAAGAGATCACAAGAGGTCGTAACACACTGGGTCGTAAGCACTCGCCAGTGTGTGAACGAGCCTTAAGGCAACTTAATGCTTCCTGCTCAGGTGACCCAAATGCATTAAAGTTAACTATGGTTCAAAGAATCTACCAACTATACCCTAGTCGGACTAGCGCTCTCATCTGTCATTAAAGGAGCGATGCAACAATTTTTGTACTTTGCGCAAATACCGCTTAGAACGGATCCCTGACGTTAATGACCTATGAAACACGCGTTCGTTTTTCACCCCACGCAAAAGAAGGCCCAGAAAAAATTAAAGAAAAACGAGCAGCGTTTACCCCTCAACTCGCAGCCAGAACAAGCGTCCACGTGATCTGGAGCCGATTATATGCCGCCAATGTTGATCATAGCCACGCGCTGGGGTTGGCAAAGCACAGGACACGCGCTGGGTTCCAGACATTGTTATGGCTCGGCTATTGTCGTCGTTGCAGCGATTGGACACGGGCCACTACCCGAATGCTTCTCGAGCTTGTAATTATCACGAGCCCAAATCGAGTGCCCGCGCAATGCTCGGGTCCAATCTATGAACCGCATTCAAATATCGTCACTTGGGTGTACTGCGATCCCCACGTTACGTCATCAAATTTTGCAAAAAGAGATTAAATGAAAATGATCGCTTTTGTCCTTGAAATTACACCGTAACAAAGGAGTTTCTTGGCCAGTGGCGTTGCGTGCGAGTATCCTTGAGTCCCACTAGTGCCAGTGAACTCGTGTAAAGTGAAAAACATTCCAATTGAATATCGTTGCACCGCTCCTTTAA
>JAZHYW010012029.1:0-10427 GCA_037355805.1 Ixodes ricinus
CCGGGAAGGCAGGGAGCCAGCCTTTGGGGGGAAAGCGTTTTATTCCGGTTCGAAGTCGTGCTTGCACCAGCTCCAGCCCACCGCGTTCCTTTCACTCCTCGCGCACCGTCTCGAGCCTCGGTCCTTTCGTCGTCACTTCGCCTTTTCTCGTCGCACCAATCAGCGCACACCACGGGTAACAAAAATATAACAATCACAAAGCCCGGTAACCCGTCGGCGACGGCGCGCGCTGAATCCGCTGCCTCATGCATGCCACATGCATGACACGCCCCCCCCCTTTTTTTTTTCTTTTCCAATTAAAAAAATCACAATTTGTGTATTCCTTTACAATCGTAGCATTTAGAACAAAAGAAAACGAACTGCGCGCACATTCCCGTCCATTCGGCGTGAATGATCACTAGAAAGACTGACAAACTTACTTCTTGAGAACATCTAAAGTACATTAACCACAAACAAAACTCCACCCGGCTACAGCCTTGACAACGCATCAGCAGGGATATTTCTCGTCCCTTTTACGTACCGGACATTCAGGTTAAATTTTTGCAACGCTAGCACCCAACGAGTCAGCCTCGCACTATTTGGTGCTGCTGACGCCAAATACTGCAAAGGGTTATGGTCGGTGCGAATTTCGACCTCCGCCCCAAATAGCCACGTTTCCAACTGACCCAAGGCCCACACAATCGCGTAAGCTTCACGTTCGATTACAGCCCACCGGGTTTGGGGATCAGTTAGTTTTTTACTGAGAAACGCCACCGGGTACTCTTTCCCATCACCTGCCCTTTGGGCAAGACATGCCCCTATAGCTCTATCCGATGCGTCGGTGGACAGAACAAAAGGCTGGCTGGCATCTGGCGCTCTCATGACTGGAACTTCCATCAGGAGACGCTTTGCCTTTTGAAACGCTTGTTCCTCCTCGTCACCCCACGGTAACACGTTCGGAGTCCTGTCTCCAGTTCGCGCGGTCAACGGCAACACCACTTCAGCATAGTTCGCAATGTAGTCTCTATAGTAGTTCATTAGCCCTAAAAAGCTCTTCAGTTCTTTCTTCGTCTGTGGCCTCTCCATGATCTGAATCGCCTTGACACGAACGGGGTCAGGAGCATGCCTCCCAGAGCCGATCTGGTGGCCGAGGTACATGACCATTCCCTGGGCAAACCTGCATTTGGACAGCTTCACCGTAAGCCCCACGCGACTTAAGGTTTCGAGAACGCTTTTTACATGCAAAAGGTGGTCTTCCCACTTAGAAGAATATATTGCAATGTCATCGATATATGCGCCTGCATATTCTCTGTGTGGTTGCAACACTTCATTCATCACGCGCTGAAAAGTTGCCGCTGAATTTTTCAACCCATAGGGCATAACTTTCCATGCGTACTGCCCACGATTGGTTACGAATGCCGTGAACTTCTGAGACCGTTCTTCGACTGGTATTTGCCAATACCCGCGGGTTAGGTCCAGTACTGTTATGTACGACGCCTTCGCGACCATCCAGATCATTTCGGTAGCATTATTCATTGGAAAGGCATCGACTTCAGTGATCGCGTTTAATTGCCTATAATCGATGCACAATCTCACACTCCCATCCTTCTTCGCTACACACACTACCGGATGAGCAAACTCTGATTCAACTGGATAGATCATACCCCATTCTAGAAGCTGTTCTATCTGCCTTTCAACCTCAGCTCTCATTTTTATCGGCACCCTATAAGCATATCTCTTCTTTTGTTGCGAACCTTCAACAAGTCTTATCTTGTGCAGTCCTTTTGCACACTTTCCTGGGCGCCTAGAAAAGACATGTACGAACTGCTGTACCACGCTGTACATCTCTTTTTCCTCCGCGGTTTTCTGTGATTCAGGTTCACCTGCTCCCCGCCCGTCTGTGGGGAGTTCCTCCACCGAACCGAAGTCCGGATCATCAAAGATAACACCAACAGCGTCAACGCGTGCCACATATGGCCTAAGTTTGTTGGCGTGGATCCACTTACGGCCACCGTCAGGCATCTCAACTACGTAGCTGTTCTTTCTCCTAACCTCTAGTATCTTCGCTGGTCCCAACCAAGGAAAGTTCATCTTTTTACCACTCGTGTCCCTTAGTAGCACTAGATCGCCCCTACAGAAGGCCTTCTCTTTCGCACGGAGATTGTAACGCGTGGCGTACGACCTCTGTTTGTGCTCTGCCTGTTCCTTTACTACTCGCGTCATGTCGGCCATTTGTTTTCTTAATCTAACCAGATATTTGTCCGCCGACTCAACCAGCGTGGACGGGGGCGTCCAGTCACCAGTCCACGATTTTTTTAGGATGGACAGTGGACCATTCGGCGCACGTCCATACATGAGTTCAAATGGCGACATTCCCGTAGTTTCATTCGGGACTTCGCGGTAGGCCCAAAGTAGACAAGGAACTAGGCGATCCCAGCCCCGCCCATGTTCCGCTATCACTTGCCTCAACATCCGCTTCAGCGTACCATTCCATCGCTCAACTAGCCCATTGCTCTCTGGGTGTTCTGGTGTAGAGAACCTGGGTGACGACCCCAACCTACGCAGCAACTCCTGTGTGAGCTCGGCCGTGAAGTTTGTGCCCTGATCGGACGAGACTGTTTCTGGCACTCCCATTCGCGCGAATATTTCAACCAGCGCATCACACACTGCCTTCGCCGTTAGCGATCTGATACAAACCACTTCTGGCCATCTCGTGCACACATCAACCAGACACAAGGCATATTTGTGCCCCCTCGACGACGCCGGATCTAACGGTCCAATACAATCCATTACAACTGTCTGGAATGGAACATCTGGTCTTACTAGCGGGGTAATAGGCACACGGTCTCTGGTTCTAGGTCTCGCGTTCAACTGGCAGTAATGGCATTCTTTGCAGTATTTACTAATCTGCTCCTGCATGTTCGGCCAGTAAAATGAATTCTTAATTCGCTGTTGCGTTTTCTTTCCAGCGAAATGCCCGCCAACTGGTTTGTCGTGGGCTACTTCTAACACTGTCTTCCGCCTGCTTTCCGGTAAAACTAGCTGCTTGACAATTCTGCCATTTATTTTTTCTTTGTGGAACAGCATTCCATCAACCACTTGCATTCCATGAGTCCCTTTTTTTGCCTGTAGCCACAAGGGCTTCAGCGACTCGTCGTTCTTCTGCTCTGTTCGAAACTGAAGGCAACCTTCAGATTCTATTTCGTTTACGTCACTTCGCTCGTCCACAGACTCTACAATCCCGTTTTCACCCTCCGACTGTGTGCTCGCCACGCATGCCTCTATCACCGGCCCTTCCTTCAATACCGCAGCGTCACAGGGAAGATCCACCTGATCTACCAAGGGCACTTTCTGTTCTACTTCTCTTAAAGCTACTAAATCCTCAGGTGTGAGTAGCGCGTCAACTTCTCCGGCAAGCTGCTCGGTTACAGCACAGAGCAGTAAAGTATCCACTCCAGTATCAAGCGCACTGCTACCAAGTCGAAACGGGACATACATGAGATCGGCCTCCACCTCGTGGCCGAAAGCGCCCTTCAACCGAACCTTCCCTTTTTGATTCTCGTCCAAAATGGTGGCCATCGACCTTCGAACCACTGTAATGTCTGCCCCCGAATCAACCCTAGCATTCAAGCGCTTGTCTCCTGAGCGGAGTTGCACAAATCGTTCTTCGTCAAGCACTTCGTGTTGTTCAGTCAGCGATACTAGTTTATCATGTACCTCGATTGATTGCTCGGCGTGTTCGCAGTCTAAAGGTCTTTTTACTCGTGCCGTTAGCTTAGGATTGGTCTCAGGGCAATTTCTTGCCAGATGACCCTGTTTCCCACAAGCGAAACAGCGTCGAGTGTCGCCGACATACTCAGTATGACCTCTCTCTTTCGGAGGCGTCATAGACTCGCTCTGACTAGAGTCACCAGTAGTGTCTGTCTTGTGGTAGGGTTTTGGGACCCTCTGTGCATTACTCTCCTGATGGCATTCAGCGAGCTTAGCTATCGCCTCGGGACGCAGCCACTCCCCGTTTCGTTCAAGGCAACATATGCTTTTATTTCATTAGGGAGGGACTCCTTCAGCCTATCCGCGACAACTAGTTGCAACAAGTCATCGTAAGTATCCACTTTTCTACTGTTCACATAATAACTGAAGTAGCTATTAAGTCGGCCGGCGAACTGGCTCCAGGACTCTTCCCGCAATTTGCCTGCCGTGGTGAATAGTCGTTTGTATTCGTTTGGAGACAATCTTAGCTCACGTAAAATTCGTTCTTTTAGCTGAGCGTAAGATGGCAGTTCCTTCATGCCACTGCACATGATCGCTGACCTGACCCTGTCAGCTATATACGGCATTATCAGAACAGTTTTTATCTCGTCAGGAACCTGAAAGGATCGAAATATGACTTCTACCGCCTCAAACCAGCCAGGCACCAAGGTTTTGTCCCCGGGCATCCGGCTGAGCACATTAGTCAAGAGTGCAGCATAGTGGGCTACCCCAGATTCTGGTTGTAATCCCAGCCCCCATTTGCACCACCACCATTTTCCTTCTGCAATTTTTGGAGCTCAATTTGTGCCCGTATTTGTTCGAGCTTTATTTTTTCAATTTCCAACCGAGTGTTCATCACTTCAGAATCAGTTCTCCCCTCATCCTCTGATGCGTCATCAGGCTCCTTAAGTTTATCAGGCATTTTACCCTCCCCTTTGCCCGACTCATAGTTCTTCGCCATTGCTCGAGTGATCATTCAACCCAAATAGACAAGCATATGCGCTCACCAATTCAGGTTGACCAGCTCTTCGTCGTCGATGGGCAGTCGGAAGCACTGGCAGCGGAAATGCCTAACAGGAATGTCTCAGGGTCCGTGCATCACTGAAATCCGGATTCTACCGCTTGCAGGCAGTAGTTCCTGTCCCTCTCGAAGACTGGAAGTCTTGTTTTCCGCCGTTGGTTCTTGCGCTGAGGCTGCGTCATGCAGCGTTCGTCCCACTGGTCACGCCAAGCGCTCGCCTGGCGTCCGGTTGCATGGCCGCCGAAAAGCCGAGTTTGCGTGCTGTCAGCACCGTTCGTGCTGTGCTCCGGACTCGCCGCTCCGTCGCATATGGTAGACGAAAAGCCTGGCTTGCTTGAACTGGCAACGTCCGTGTAGTATGCCAGACCCACCGCTCCGTCGGTTGTGGCAGGCCAAAATCCGGGCTTGCTTGAACTCGGCGACGTCTGTGCGGTGTTGGAGCTGGCCGCTCACCCCAAGGTTCCGTAGCTGAACTCCATCGCTGTCGACTGCGCCAGTCACGGCTTGTGGTTTGGGCGCCGTGGGACCCGGGAAGGCAGGGAGCCAGCCTTTGGGGGAAAGCGTTTTATTCCGGTTCGAAGTCGTGCTTGCACCAGCTCCAGCCCACCGCGTTCCTTTCACTCCTCGCGCACCGTCTCGAGCCTCGGTCCTTTCGTCGTCAGTCACGGCTTTTTCTCGTCGCACCAATCAGCGCACACCACGGGTAACAAAAATATAACAATCACAAAGCCCGAGTAACCCGTCGGCGACGGCGCGCGCTGCATCCGCTGCCTCATGCATGCCACATGCATGACACCATCACTACTGGCTAACAGTACATAAGAAGCATGCCCTCGGCCGCCGCTCCAGTGGACACGGCAACCCTGCCGTGGCATCATCGTCTAACATGCACCCGATTACGTTTACGCAGGTTGATGATTGTAAATACGGGTTCCATAGTAACTACATTTCCTTAGTTGTGTCGCTATCTAGATTTTTTTTATAGAATTAAGGTAAACAACGTTTTCTATGCCTGGGGTGAGGTTAGAAACGAAAGATATCGGTGATCACCTTATCCGAGTATGCAGGATCAGAATCAGTGACGTCACAACAAAGCACGCTTTAAACTAATTAACATAAATGCCCGAAGTATTGTAAATATAGTTCACCTTATTGAAAACATTGTTCTTGAACACGAACCCGATGCTATGGTAATTACAGAAAGGTGGCTACATCGCAATATTTTAGAATTACACCACAAATATATACCATTTTGAGAAAAAGATAGAGAAGCAGGTGGAGGAGGCGTAGTGGTTTTGGATCAAAAACTGTATTGTTATTAGTGTACTGGATGAGGTTAAATATATCAAAGCAGTATGGGGTCCAGATTAGGATGAATAACCGAGTTATACTTCTGGGCGGTGTATACAGACCTCCAAATTTCTCAGTTGACTTTCTAGTCAGGTTGTTACAATATATGGACTCTGTAATATGTCATAATAAAAACATCTTCTTAGTAGGCGATTTTAATTTACCTGGCATTGTCTGGAATGCACCTTCGGCGGGAACGACAGAAGGGGCTAGCAGTGAGCGACTGCTGGAAATTGTATTTTGTTATAACTTATCTCAAGTTGTCACAGAGCACGCAAGAACGACGTCTGCTGGATCATCATTACATGACCTAATTTTTGTTGGCGAAACCTAACATCTCTTTTTTCGGAATGGGAATTTCTTCAAGGAATCTCGGATCATAAAACGACATGCATGACATTAAACTTCTGCCCTCGCAGGCTTGATCGCCGTCCGCATGAAAAGGTTTATACTTCTGAAGCAGAAGATGACGTTAGGATTTTAGATTATCTTGAGATATCGCTTGACGACTTTCAGACACTTTATCAGTTAGGTGCTGCTACCGAAGTTTTGTGGAACTTTTTTGCTGACGTGACAGCACATTGTGTTAGTGTATTTGTTCCTACACGTATCAAAATAATAAGAGATAAGAACCTCTGGTTCACTAGAGAAACTATACATGTAAAAAATAAATAACGAGGTGTTGGAAAGCTAATGCGAATAAACCAAAGTACTCTAGGAAAATGACACTACAAAGCTTGAGTCACGAACTAAAGAGGCTTGTTAAAGATTCGAAGCACGACATTCTACAACGTCACCCTTAAAAAAATTATTACGGAAGCCACGGCTAAATTTTGGCGTTATGTTAATCCCCAAACAAGAAAGAAAGGAAGTTACTTCCGACAACAGGAAGCTACGAGCCAAAGAATTCAATTCCTTTTTCTTTTTTCATCTGTGTCTACTGAAGACAACCAACATTTACTAAGAGGTATGAAGTTTTCTTATTGTCGTGCAATTATTGATTTATTAATTCAAGAGGAAAAACTTAATAACCTCTTGCTCAACATAGACGTGAAGAAAAGTCCCGGGCCTGACGGAATTCCTAATGCGTTTTGAAGGCGCTGAATGTGTTTGCTAAGTATCTTACTATAATTTTTTCAGTCGTCTATAAATAATGGTTCTGTGCCGAAATCCTGAAAAATTACTCAAAATTCTCCCATACATAAAGAAGGCCCTGTTTCTTGTGTGGAAAACTACCGCCCAATATCTCCCATTAACACGTGCTCCAAGCATTTCGACTTGCTCTAAGCAAAGCATATTTGAACGTGCCTAAACGATCGCGATATTTTGTTTTAACATCAGCATGGATTCCGTAAACGTCTTTACAGAACGACCCAACTCATCGAAACCGTGCACGATCTCTCACAAACTATAAATAATCGCGGAAAAGCTGGACAGTCATAACTTTAGATTATACAAAAGCATTTGATAAAATCTCTCATGCTAAATTATTGCTTAAAATTGAATCCGTGTTGAAAGAACCCCACAATTACAAACTGGTTTCGCTCGTAATTTCTTCGAGAGTTCAATTCGTTGAGTTTGGAGTCTGTGTGACTAGACCCGCTCTAGTTGCTTCTATAGTTCCACAAGGTAGTGTGCTAGGATCGCTTTTATTTTTACTATTTAAAGATGACATACGCTGTGGAATATCAGTTCCAATTAAGCTGTTTGCTGATCATTTAATTTTGTACATTAAAATAAAAAAGGAACAAGAACAACTAAAACTACAAAATAAACTCCTCAAAATCAAACATTGGTGCGACGAGTGGCAAATGGGGTTAAAGCCTCGAAAATCGGTTGTTATGTCTATAACAAGAAAAAAGGCATTTCTTAAATTACTATTACTTTATAGGTGACAACGACCCACCTCGTCTAGACCAAAATAAGTACATAGAAGTGATGTTTACCACCGAGTTACGATGAAATACCCACGCGGAAAAAGTATCCAGAAAAGCTAACCAGGCACAATGGTACCTCAGAAGAAACTCTGTAAGCGCTTCGCCAGAAATAAACACCTTAGCTTACAAAACACTGGTGAGACTTGTTCTTGAGAACGCAAAATAGTGTGGGATCCATACACAGAAGCTAACTCGTCCAAACTTGATAAAGTCAACTGGTTTGCTTCCAGGTTTATCTTTAATAAATATAATCAAATCAAATCAAATCAAATCTTTATTTCAAGAAAAATAGAGGGATCGCCAGACAAAAAGCTGTTAAAAACAGCTTTACTGGGTCTGGGATCTCTTACGTTGGCAGCAGCTTTGACACTGAAAAACATGTTATATATACATATATAAAAAGTATCACAGCAAAAATATGCTATTCAAAATCCACCACAGCTACCCACAGTACAGGCGGAGGTCTTTTGTTTAACATAGATATGTTTATGTTGTTTGTGATATACTTGTTTAATAAGCATGGTACGTACATTACAATGTAGTGACTAAAATTTATAGTTTGGCGAGATTGAGGAATAAGACAGGGTACTTTGTATCGACTCTAACCGATTTCTTCGATGTGCCCGACGTTTCGAAGCCGGCTCGGCTCCTTGATCACGGGTGACTATATGTGGGCCCAAAGGTAGCAACCCGTCGTTGTTTTCTTCTTCTCTCTTAGCATTGATTTCTTCTTCTGTTTTTGCGCGTGGCGCATCGTAGCCCGTGTAAGTAGCTGCTTGGCAGCGTTCCGGTGGTTCGGTTCAGGTTGTTGTTCGTATTTTGTATGTGCCAAGACTCTATTAAGAGTCGCTTTCTCCAGTTTCTTTCTCTATCGAGGATGGAACTGCTGTCAAAGCCGATGACGTGGCCGGTCTTCTGAGCATGTTCCGCCAGCGCGTTGCCTTGGATGTCATTCTTCTTTACGTCATACTTATGTCTGCGCAGACGTTCAGGAAAGTTCTTTGTTTCCCCCACATAAGAGGCGTCGCATTCAGCACAAGGAATTCGGTAAATCAGGCCTTGCGCTTTTTCTTTTGGGGGACGATCCTTCGGAAGAGGAAGAAAATGGCCTAAAGTCGAGACAGGTTGATGTGCAACTGCAACGCCGTACGGTCTCAGAACGCGGGCTAGGACCTCGCTCGTGCCATGGAGATACGGGACGCACATGCGGCTGGCGGTGCCTTTGTTCTTGGATGTAGAAGGTTGACGAAGTTTTTTGTATATCTTGTTAACGAATCTTGTGGGGTAGTTGTTTTTCCGAAGGTCTCGTTTTATAATATCGACTTCCATCTTAAGTGACTCCTTTGTTGAGCAGACCGTGAGGGCTCGTCGAAAGAGCGCCGACACCACAGAGGATTTGTGAGTCGTGGGGTGGTCTGACGAGAAGTGTAGGTAGCGACCGGTGTGCGTAGCTTTCCTGTATACTTGGAAGGTTAAATGGTTCCCTGTTTTTTCCACAGACACATCCAGAAATGGGAGGCGACCGTTCGACTCACGTTCGACTGTGAATTGAATGTCTGGATGGATGGAATTGAGGTGTTTGTGAAGGCGATCGACTTCACTGGTCTTGGCAACGCAGAAGCAATCATCCACGATAACGTAGAAAAGAGTAGGTATGCGGAGAAACGAAACTTCGTCAACCTTCTACATCCAAGAACAAAGGCACCTCCAGCCATGTGCGTCCCGTATCTCCATGGCACGAGCGAGGTCCTAGCCCGCGTTCTGAGACCGTACGGCGTTGCAGTTGCACATCAACCTGTCTCGACTTTAGGCCATTTTCTTCCTCTTCCGAAAGATCGTCCCCCCAAAAGAAAAAGCGCAAGGCCTGATTTACCGAATTCCTTGTGCTGAATGCGACGCCTCTTATGTGGGGGAAACGAAGAACTTTCCCGAACGTCTGCGCAGACATAAGTATGACGTAAAGAAGAATGACATCCAAGGCAACGCGCTGGCGGAACATGCTCAGAAGACCGGCCACGTCATCGGCTTTGACAGCAGTTCCATCCTCGATAGAGAAAGAAACTGGAGAAAGCGACTCTTAATAGAGTCTTGGCACATACAAAATACGAACAACAACCTGAACCGAACCACCGGAACGCTGCCAAGCAGCTACTTACACGGGCTACGATGCGCCACGCACAAAAACAGAAGAAGAAATCAATGCTAGAGAGAAGAAGAAAACAACGACGGATTGCTACCTTTGGGCCCACATATAGTCACCCGTGATCAAGGAGCCGAGCCGGCTTCGAAACGTCGGGCACATCGAAGAAATCGGTTAGAGTCGATACAAAGTACCCTGTCTTATTACTTACCTAACCAGGCGGAGTTCCGCCGAAATGTTTACTTTTAAG